>JANIVK010000031.1:0-71059 GCA_030555795.1 Entelexis sorbosivorans | reverse complement strand
GCTTAGTCAGCAGCTGGGGGTAGGCGTTGGAGGGGCCGCGCATAGGGCCAGTCAACTGGTGGATGCGGGGGCGTGGAGCGTATTTGAGGTGCGCGTTGGTGTTAGATAGTGGTTGGGTTGTGTTTTGTGCAGTTTGGGCGCGTTTGGTGCGGAACTGGGGAGTTGGGAAAAAGTGGCTCTTGTGGGTGCTAATTAGGGGGCGTGTTAAGGGCGTGTATGGAATGTGCTGAGTGTGAAGTGCAAGTGGACTCAATTGTGCGTTCAATTAGTGCGTGTGTAGCGCAGGAGGTGCAGCGTGTGCGGTTAATGGCTGGAGGAGTGGAATGGCGGGGGAGGGTGTGTGTCTACTCTGTGCTTAGTCAGCAGCTAGGGGTAGGCATTTGAGGGGCCGCGTGTAGGGCCAGTCAACTGGCGGAATTGGGGGTCGTGGAGCGTGTTTGGGGTGCGCGTTGGTGTTAGAGAGTGGTTGTGTTGCGGTTTGTGCAGTTTGGGGCCGTTTGGCGGGGAGATGGGGAGTTGGGTTTTGGAGGTCGTTGTGGGTGCTAATTAGGGTGCGTAGGAAGGGGTTGAGGTGTGGAGGAAGGGGGAGATGAGAGAGTGGAGTAGGGAGAGGGTGGAGTGTGAGTAGAGGGCGTTCTGTGCTAGGGGTGTGTGTTTGGAGTGTGTAGAGTGCGTTTACGGGGTGTTTAAAGGCGTGTTTTTGGTGGTCTAATGGCTGTGAGGAGTGGATGTGTGGGGGGTACCCTTGTTAGTTGAGGTTGTCCCAAGCGTGGGATTAGTCAGCAGGAGTGGAGGGGAATTGGGAGGGCTGTGATTGGTCGGTCAAGCGGTAGAGAGGGGGGACCCCACCGGATAGTAAGGGAACCGGGGTCCCGCGAGGGGCCCCATCAAATAAGCCGCAGGCGCTACAGCACCAAAATAAGCCGCCGCGTGTCCTGCGTATGCCAATAAGCCTGAAGAGTGTCCAGCCGCTTTGACTTGCGCCGCGTGCGGCTCAGCGTTTAGGGCGACCACCAGTGCGGCGGGGGCGTGCGGCGGGGGCGCGACCACCAGTGCGGCGGGTGCGTGCGGCGGGGGCGCGTTCACCAGTGCGGCGGGCGCGTGCACCAGTGTCGCGTTCACCAGTTGTGGGAGCGCGTGCACCGAGGGCGCGTGTGGGGCGTGTTCAGCGTTGTCCAGGGTCGCTGGGGCTGGGGGCGCGCCGTGTACTTTCAGATCCGGGGGCGCCGTGTGCGCCTGTTCGCCGTGCACCGGCTGGTGTCGAGCGTTCACCAGTTGTGGGGTTGCGTGCACCAGTTGACCGTGCGGGGCGTCTGGAGCGTGTTGCGCGGGCGCGGTCGCCGCGGTCGGGGGCGCGCGGTGTACTTTCAGGTCCGGGGGCGCCGTGTGCGCCTGCTCGCCGTGCAGCGGCTGGTGTAGCGTGCGGCGTGAGGAGTGCTGGTGCTCGTTCTGGCTTATTAGCATAGGCTGCGGCTCATGCGGGCTTATTAGCATAGGCTGCGGCTCCTCGGGCTTATGTGCCGCCACGGGGCTTATTAGCATAGGCTGGACCGACTGTGCGTTGGCTAATGGGGCCCCTCGCGGGACCCCGGGGATTTTACTATACTAGAGGTAACGCCTTTGGGGGGCTGGACTCGACTTGCGTGATGTGATGGGGCCCCTCACGGGACCCCGGGGGTTTTAGTACACTAGGGGCAGCGCCGGCGGGGGTTGGGACGCGACTGCGCTGCTCTGACCGCTGGTGTCGATTTGCGTAATGTGATGGGGCCCCTCGCGGGACCCCGATTGTTTTAGTACTCTAGGGGTAGCGCAGGTGGGGGTTGAGACGCGACTGCGCTGCTCTGACCGCTGGTGTCGACTTGCGTGATGTGATGGGGCCCCTCGCGGGACCCCGGTTGTTGTAGTACTCTAGGGGTGCCGCCAGAGGGGGTTGAGGGCTCGTTTGCAGTGCGCAGGGCGTCCAGCGTCGAATTGTCGAGTCTGGACCGCTGGGGTCGACTTGCGTGATGTGATGGGGCCCCTCGCGGGACCCCGGGTCTTCTAATACTCTAGGGGTGTCGCCTGAGGGGGTTGAGCTCGTTTGCGCTGAGCAGGGCGTATAGCGTCGATTTGGCGAGCCTAGACCGCTGGTGCTGCTGCGCGTTGGCTTGTGGGGCCCCGCGCGGGACCCCGGGGAATTTAGTACTCTAGGGGTGCCGCCGGTGGGGGGTCTCGAGTCCGGTTGCGCCGAGCAGGGCGTCTGGACTCGGATTGGCGAGTCTGGACCGCTGGTGCTGCTGCGCATGATGTGATGGGGCCCCTCGCGGGACCCCGTTTGCTTTAAGACTCTAGAACCCCAAATTTGGGCGGCTGGAGCTGCTTTTGCGCAAGGTTGAACCGCTGGAGCTGAGGGCGCGTTTGGGCGGCTGGAGCGGGGTTGCGTGGAGTAGTGGAGCCCCTCGCAGGACCCCGTTTCGTCTAATACTCTAGAAACCCCAATTTGGGCGGCTAGAGCGTCTTTTGCGCGGGTTTCGACAGCTGGAGCGGAGGGCGTGTGGGCGGCTGGAGCGGGGTTGCGTTGGCTAGTGGGGCCCCTCGCGGGACCCCGTTTGATTTGGGGTCGTATTAAGGCGTTTGGGGACCGCTGGGGGTTGTGAAGCGCCGATTTGGGGGGGCTGGAGCTGATTGAAGCGGTTTGGCCGTTGGTGTTATGACATAGAGGGAGCGGGAGGAGCGGGGTTGAGGAGCGTGCAGAGGAGCGCATGCAGAGGAGCGCATACAGATGCAGTGTAGATGCAGTGCAGATGTAGATGCAGTGCAGATGCAGACGCAGGCGCAGGGCAGACGCACGAGTCGCTCAGGGGAAAGGGGACTACTACATACGGTTAGAGGGGGCTATGACGTAGGGGGTGCGCCAAGAGCAGGGTCAGGGCAACCAGCTGGAGGCTACTACATACGGTTAGAGGGGGTTATGACGTAGGGGTTGCGCCAGGAGCAGGGTCAGGGCACCCAGCCGGAGGCTACTACATACCGTTAAAGATGGGTGAAGGGCGAGGAAGGAAGGGGGGCAGACTCGCTAATGCAGGGGCACGCCAGAACGGGAAGTGACAGATGGGCTACTACATACGGTTAGTGGAGCGGGAGGCGGCGGGGAAGGGGTTACTGGCGTTTGGAGCGGCGTGATTGGTTAGATGGCGCGTAGAGCACCAGGGTTGGGTTAAACCCACACGCATGCTTAACTCGCCGGGGTCATTCTGCATTTGGCCGCCATCACCCCCGACAACGCGTTGGGTAGTGAAACGTGTTTTGACGGTGTTTTCAAAGCGGATTTCGAATTTGGCAGAATGATTATCGCGCGACAAAAGATTTTGGCGCTCAGAAGTGCACCTCGCGAGGGCTTTTGATGGAAGTGCAAAATGGAAGTGTTTTTGCAAATAGAGCGCCGTTTTAGAAAAAAGGTAGATTTTGCGCTAGGAGGGGGTTGAGGGCGTTTTATGCAGAGTGAGTCGCATGGCTACTGGCACGTGACCGCTGAGCCGCATGCGGCTCACCGAACTTCACACGCCCCTCACGCGGCACAGCGGGCGAGCAGCGTCGAAATAAATTAAAACTCGGGGCTTTAGAGCAGCAGCTTTAAACTCGTTGAATTGGAAAAAAAGGGAAAGGGGGGTTCGCGAGTTAGTAGTTAGCAGTATCAAGCGTTTTTCCTCGAGCGAATACTAGACAGAAGGCCGAGGAAACGAGGACGTATGGTTATGGCTCGAGGAAATCGCCCAGAACAGGGGTTTTTGCCTAATTTGAAGGCTCCCCCGTGTAGCGCGACCTTTTTGGTGAGTATTTAATTAATGGAGTTTGGTCGCTGCTTTAGCGGAACCCCTCCAAAACGGCGATTTTCGTGTAAATGGTGCGCGATCGAGGCGGCGTGTTTATTGGGTAGGGGTTCGTGTGGGCAAGGGCTGTTTGGGATGGCGGGCTGTGATTGGCGCGATAAGGCTGATAGCCGGCGCGCGCTGATTGGACAGACGACGTACGCTGGCGGTGCGGCCGTGCGGGCGCCGCGCGTGCTCTAGTTTGGTTTATTGTGTTTTGTGCGTCTATTTGGTGCTCTTGGTGTGGTTATTTGGGGCGCTCAACTGTGCTACGCAATTAGGGCCCGTTGTGCGACTAAATTGGCTGACGCAGTGCTCGGATTCGGGGGTTGGCAGAATCGAGATTGGAAAAGGGCCTTAAAGGTGGAAATGGAGGGTGGAATGGCGTTTGTGAGTGTTTAGAATGTATACTTGGTATTTTAGAGTATGGGAGAGGGCGTGGAGGCGCGTGGGTGCTTGGGGGCGCGGGGTTTACTGCGTTAAGATGTGGACTTTCGCGCACGAAGGGTACCCTTGCGCGAACTCAAACGCGGCATGCACAGGACATTCGACGCGATTGCGAATGAGAGCGTGGGGTTTCCAGCCGTGCATACGCGCAGGACCAGTTAGTAAATTAAACGGGGTCCCGCGAGGGGCCCCACTACATAAGTCGCAGGCGCTACAGCACCAAAATAAGCCGAAGTCGGTTTAGCCTATGCTAATAAGCCGGTATGGGGTTCAGCGGTGGGGACTTGCGCTGCGGGCGGCGGCGCGCGGTGGGAGCGTGCGTGCGGTGGCGTCGCTCGGCGGGCCAATGAGCGGCGGAATGCGGGCCAATGGGCGGCGGCGGAATGCGGGCCAATAGGGGGCGGCGGAATGGGGGATGCGCGGGCAGCGTGCGATGGCGGCCGGTGCCGGCGCGAGATCGAGCACATGCTAGGTAGGGCACGGACAGGGTAGGGGCTACCGGCGTCGACTCGACTACTAACTCCGCGAATGCGGCGTTTACGGCGCTCGTTTCTCGCCGCCCTACACTACATTTTTCTGGGACGCGATTGCCCCTGTTGCATGCGCAATTGCGCCGTGTGGTGGTGGCTTTACGGTGGGGGGCTTTGTTGGGGCGGGCGCGATGCGAGGCAGTGGTCGTGCCCGTGCCCTGGTTGTGCAGAGAGTCTTGCATATTCGCCGGTTGCTACGCGAAAACCCTGCCCAGGGGCCGCTTCCCCGCACGCGTGGCATGCACTCGTCTCCTTGATTCAGAGTCTATATAAGGGGGCACTTTGGGGGGCTCCTCGTTCGCGAGCGGCCACGGGGGTACAGTTTGGGCTTTGGCGGAGGGTGGTCGAGATTCGCGGGCGCACGTAATCCCGGCGATACGCGTAGTGGTGAGTAAGCGCGCGCGTGCTTTTGATCGAACGTGACTGCAGGGGATGCCGAATTTTGGTTAGGTAGCTGTTGGGGTACAAGGGGAGTGCTGCCGACTTGATTGGGTAGTGGTTGCGGCACAGGGGGAATGCTGCCGACATTAGTCGGTGGTGGATGCGGTGCAGGGGGGTGCTGCCGAACTTAGTCGGTGGTGGGTGCGGTACAGGGGCAATGCTGCCGAACTTTGGGTTGGGTGGCGGTTGCGGTACAGGGGGGGTGCTGCCGAATTGATTTGGTAGTGATTGCGGTGCAGGGGGGAGTGCTGCCGAAATTCTTCGGCGAGCCGCGCGGCAGTCGCGGAAACTGCATTTTGCGGCGGCGAGGGGGGAAGTGCTGCCCAAATTTCGGGAACTCACTTCGGTACCCCAGACCCGCACCACCAAAATGCAGGGTGAAGTGCTGCCCGTTTGGAAATGGCGGACAATGGGGTACAGGGGGAAGTGCTGCCGGTTTTGGCAGGTCGCGCGGCAGTCGCGGAAACTGCACCTGGCGGCGGCGAGGGGGGAAGTGCTGCCCAAAATGCGGGAACTCGCTTTGGTACCCCAGACCCGCACCACCAAAATGCAGGGGGGAGTGCTGCCCGTTTGGAAGTGATGGACAATGGGGTACATGGGGAAGTGCTGCCGAAAATATTCGGTAGGTCGCGGCAGTCGCGGAAACTGCATTTGGCGGCGGCGAGGGGGGAAGTGCTGCCCGAATTTCGGGAACTCACTTTGGTACCCCAGACTCGCTCCACCAAAATGCAGGGGGGAGTGCCGCCAATTCGGAACTTTATTGCGCCCTACGCAGCGCTACTAGTCTCTAAAAATAAAGTAGTCAAGAAGCCGTTTGTGCGGCGTCTCAAGTGTAACCCACGGAGGATCGACATATACGAGGCATGCGGGGCCTTCCCGAACACGGTCACAGATGTTCAGGAAAGTGGATCCCCCTTTGTACCGTCTATTGTCGTCGTATTTGTCCTCTGGTTTCAACCACTCGAAAACATAGGGAAATAAGATTGGGTAAAGCGCCATGTCGAATCGCGCTTCTCGGACCTCGCAAGCCACAGTCAGTCTGTAGATGTACGGCAAAGTAGGGTATAGTGCGTGCAGCACCTCACGCGTTAGCGTACCGTTTCGGATTCGAAGAAGCAGAATCACGCTATTCGCGTAGTACCTAGCCCCATCGAGATTGCCGAACACCTTCTCGTAGAAAGCAGGATCACACAACTCGTAGACTCGATTATAATCAGGCCTCCTGGATGCGCACGCAGCGCACAGCTCCGCCGTCCGGGGCAGGGAGTGTGTGTACGCATATCCCCACGCGTATTCCACAAGGCGAGGCATCTCGGCAAGGAAGCTCGCGGTGATAGCCGTGTCGTCCTTCATGTGCATGCGCAGCCACGCATTGTCGAAGTGCTCGTCCAGTGACACGCGCGGCAGCTCCGCGTCCCATGTCAGGCGCTTCGACACGGCAATCTTGTGCCGCAGATGCAGCTCGCGCGGCAGGTCATAGTACTTGTCGACATTCACAAACAGAAAGTCCTCGTCAGTCCGGTTCTCACCAAAATAATCCCAGACTAGCGGCACGACACATTGTTGCTTAAGCTCGAGACGCATGGCCGCCTCCCTGCCGCTCGCGTCACGCTCATTGCCCAACACGGGTTCGAAGTCCGAGACGTGCGGAGTCAAACACAGGTACTGAAGCGCAGGGTACAAATCGTGGTTTGCTGGATCATACACACTCGTATACCCAAAATGATAGACCGATATTCTGAGCGGCTTGAGGTCCGCGCGATGCTGCGCATATACTTGGTAGTACATGAGAACACGCCTCTCGAACCACTCCGCTTCTACAAACCTGCTCACGTCGTACGTGTTCAGCAAGTGCAGCGCATACGGCGTTATCATATCGTAGAAGTCGCAAGCCACTATGTAGGCCAGGATGTTCCAATCTGCCTCGTTCGTGGGCTCTATCGTGAACCGCCCGTTCGATATGCTGATGAGCTCCTCGCGCGAGGGCATGAGGAAATGCACGTAAGGGAGCCTGGGATAAGAGTGTTCCCGTTTGTCCACCAACGGCCAGAATCCAGTGATATCCTCCATGCTCAGACGCGCACTTCTGTCCGTAGCTTGAACCGTCACGCCTAGCCCTTTAAAGTCTCCGCCTTACATCATCTCTCGGTGGTGACTCTTTCGGTGGTGACTCTTTTGGTAGTGACTCTCTCGGTGGTGACTCATGCACGCGCCACTTACGAGCAGTTGTGTCCGTAGCCTACCTTCAGAAAGAGCCCCGCCCTTCAGAGTCAGCGCGCTCACGCCAGTCTCTCGGTGGTGACTCACGCCACGTCTTCGCTTCCGCAGAGAGCCCTAACCCGCGCGCCGCGCTCCGGGGCCAGGGCCGCACAGCGCCGCGACACCGCCCTCGCCGCTCCGCGTAGAGACTGGCCAGCGCCGGCGCCACAAACAGGCATTTATCTGCATGCCGTTGGGGCTGCGCCCAACATGCGCCGGCTCGCCCACGATCAAGACAACCCCTATTGGGCCCTAGGCGGCGTGTATGCGGGGTTCCGAAAACAAAGCAGTCCGCGTGCCGTGCGTGTGGCGTCTCAATTAGTGGCTGAGCGCCCGGGTGCCCGAGTCGACTTCGTTGGCGCCTAGATTGTCTTACAAACCCCCGTAGTCGCCGTACCGCATACTCAGATAGCAGTGTGCAGCAAGCTATTTTGCGTAGCAGCGATTTGAGTGGCCACTATGGTGAGCGTAGCGTATGTTACTCCTATCTTAGCAATTTCAAGCCTTAATTCTATTCGATCGAGGGTTCACACGGTTAAAGTATTCACGTGTAGACTTCATTGACCAACAACGGCGATGCGTTGTTGCGAACCTATAGCGTACATACTTGCGTCTTTCTAGACGCGCGCGGGTGGTCATTCAACGGCTGCGCTTGTATGAGTGGCCTTACATGCATATGAACGACGATACTGGACCGCATTCCCACGCATCCGGCCCGAAAACGGGGCATGCCTCTCACCGAAACACCGGCGTCTAGTAGCCCTTAATCCCCCGTTATCGAGACTCGTGCGTGGCGGCGTGGAGTCACTGTGTGCTGGCAATTGCCGCGCCGAGCCGGACAAAAGCTGGGACGATGGCATGCCCGCGCGTTCAACAGCAGATCACAGAGTCACGTGTAGCGCCACGGCGCATCGGTAACGCGAGATAGTGACTGCCCCTGCATCCGTGCCTATTAGTCTAAGAGTGCCGCCGGCGACTTCCTTTGGCTCCGCGTTACTTGAGACGGCAATGCTTGACATCCCCCCCGCACGCGTGGCCGCGTGGCGCAACTCCGGAACCATGAACAAAGACCCGCGAAACTGGGCACTCACGCGCGGGCCTGAGCGCGGCTAAGATGCACGGCGGTTACCGACTCTACACTCAGTAACCCCAGATCGCTGCGGGCCTGGCCTCGCCGCTTCGATCATGTGGCGCGACGCCGACGCGTCGCCGCCCGCCCAACCCTAAACCAAGGGGACCAAAGCGCGCCGCGCCATCCAGCACCCACCTTTCCTACCAAGTAAACTCCTCCTAATGTCGCAGACTCCCGTAACGCTGAACGAAGGCTACTGGGTAGCAATCGCTAGCCTTTCATTCGGCCCCGTGTGGAACCGCACCGCGGGCAGGCTGATGCGCGCTTGCGTCATCCACAGCCCGCTGTCCATCATCGCCAAGGCCTTGCTCATTGTCTTAATCAACTTCCATGACATCGTCTCAATCTTGTTCGTCTCCGCCGCCTGGGCCGTGCAGAAGGGCTACTGGCGCGACGCGCACTTCAGCGACGTCGACCACAGCGCCGTCGCACTCGCCCTTTTGCTCGCCGCAGGTGGAGCCGCAGTCGTGTGCGCGGTCGTGCCGCTCATGACTGCCCTCGCTCTACAGCGCAAAATCAACTGGCACGCCGTTTGGAACGACGTAAAGCCGCAGTTCGAAGAGATCGCCGACTACGACACGCGCGTGCGCGTGGACGCGATAGTGGATGCCGTCGTTGGCGCCGACGCCGACGAGCTAACGCGGGCTGCTGCACTGGCCGCCGCGCGCGCCGGTGCGCACGCCGGCGCCAGGGCCGGCGTGAGCGCGCGTATTGACGCTGGTACTGCGGCGGGCACCAAAGCGGACGCCCGTAGGGCGGCGGTTGCTGACGCGTGTGGCCCGGGTGCCCCGCGTGCCGCTCCGGAAGCCACTCCGGAAGCCGCTCATGCTGCGGCGAGTGGAAGCGTGCAAGAAGCAGCGCCGCTAATGCGCGGACCGCGGTAGTCCGCCCCACGCGGGCCGATCTACAAACTCTGTTGACTCCTTCGGCAACAGCAGCCCATTCGTTTTCTACTCGCAGCGCAAACCACAAAAAACAAAAAATTAGAAAATAAAAAACCCCAAAAAAAAGGAGGAAGAAGTACTTTGCTGCTTTACAACTCCAGCCCTATATACACAAAAAACCCATACCGACACATACGGGCTAGCGTCCAGGGACCTTCCCCGGAAAGCAGACCGCTTAGGACTAAAGCAGGGCCAACCCATCGACGAAATTAGAGCCCAAACGAGTAACGCGTGCGCGCCCGCGAGCAAGTGCGAGATTGCGCGCCTCTTCGGAGCGAGCTTTTCGAGGCGGCATGCGCGTGCAGCTGCGCTGGTAGGCCGCATCGCCGCGCACGACCACACGCCGTTTACGGCGGGTTCGTACACAACTAAGGCAAGCGCAGCGACTGCCGCGCATTGTGGTCTTCGCACCAAACCATATTGAAACAAAACTACGTTTCCGTACGCCGAGCACGCGCGTAGCCCCGTCCGACCGCTATGCCCCGATAGCGCGCATCAAGTCGCAGCGCTCCGGCGGGAGCCTATATTGAAACAAAACTACGATGCCGTACGCCGAGCACGCTCCGTCGCGTGTAGTCCGACCGCCACATCCCGATAGCGCGCACCAAGTCGCAGCGCTTCGGCGTGGGCATACGCCTGCATAAGCGAGCCTGCAATATACAATGACCTAACCTTACCGTCGGCTTATCTATAAACCTCCGCAATACGACGGGCGCGGCAGCGCGTATTACGGCTTGTTGTCCGCATCACAAAGCTGGCTCGCAACTTAAAAGAATAATATTCGTCCGCAGGAGCTGCAACTACGTCCCTTGATTGACCTACATAACCCCATCGCTTGCGCGTTCCCGGCGCCAGCCGCGACGCACACTCACAGCTGCAGCACCTTGTTCTTTCTTTTTCGGCACTTTATTGTGCCGGAGTAGCTCAACTCCTCAAGCCCCTGCTTTAATGCGGCCGCATCTACACCAGCCGTGACGAACGGGCTCGGCCTCGGAGCAGGCCGCCGTCCACACTACCTAAATAGGGAGTAGGGTAAGGGTACATACTTGATTGCCTCATCGGGTTATGCTTCACTACCCCCGCGCTGCGGTGGTCTCAGCAGGTTAGATCCTCGAGCGCCCGCCTCAGCTCGGCCGCATCTAGACCGGCTGCGGCGAACACGGGCTCGGCCTCGGGCTGGCGCAGCGCGGTCATAAGCAGAGCACCGTCTACCGTGTCTCGTTCTTGCGCGCCGCCTTCGTCAAGTACCTCAATGCTCTGGCGCAGCATGGCTTGCACCACGAGCAGCGCGCGTGCCAGGCTCTTGTCCCGGATGCGGCACAGTAGATACACGCTGCCCCGGCTCGTCCCAATCGCAGCACTCGGCAGCAGCGCGCTCGTATACGAGCCCGTGGGCATGACTTGCGGCCGCCGCGCAGGCACGAGGCTGAGCCGTCGGTCGGAAACGCGCATGCTGGCCACGTCTCTTGTGCTGTCATGCGTGACATCCGCGAGCGACACATAGCAACTCGTCGCCGCGAGCCCGCGAGGCCGGCTCGCCGTCAGAAGCTGCGGCAAAGCGGACCCGCCCTCCTCAATGAGCAGCGCGTTGCGAACCACGCCAGCGCTCTCCTCGTCCGTGTCCTCTCGCGTTACGTTGCCAAGCAGTTCACCGGGGTTCGCACCACCACCGTCTTGTAGCTCTTTAGCAGAAATCGACAGAACATCGCCGGCGTACGCGGCGCCCGCGGCCGCCGACAAAACTACAATGTCGCCGCCGCGCCGCATAGGCAGCCAGTGCGCGCCACAAAGTGACTCGTAGCGCCCAGCATCCCCGCCGATGACGAGCACTCGAGGATCCGCAGCCGGCTCGGCCCTGCCCATAACCGACTCCGGGCCCGCAAAAATAATGAACGCGTGGCGACTGTAGAACGCAACGCTGACTTCGGGCTCGTCGTCGTCCACGCTTATCTCCTGTTTGTCCAGCACTTTGACGCGCTTCGCACGAACGTCTAGCTCGTACAGCCGCACAAACACGCGGCCCAGTTCGCTAAGCGGATCAAATTCGTCGCTGCCGTCCGAGGCCTCCATGTCCGAATTAGACCACCGCGGCACTGCCTTCTTCGCCACCTCCAAAAACTTCGTGTCTGTCAGCATGTACACCTGCACATCACAAAGGTTCCGGTTGTTCAGCCGCGGCATCTCGTACGTTTCCACGCGCAGAAAATCGGCTAATACAGCGCGCTGCACGCGGCGCCGCTTGTTCAAAACGCCAAACGAGTAAACGTGGCGGCCCCGCACTTGCAAATCCTCGGGCCGCACAAAGTTTAGTGGCGAAGCATCAATCAGCCGCGCCGCCATTGCTGCATTTGCGGAAACAAGCTTTAACACACCGTTCACGACGGCCACGCCTTCTCGCGCCTCGCTAAGCACAACCGTGCTTGCCGCAACGCCAAACGTAACGAACCGGCCCTCGCCGTCAATGTACGCAGACCCGCGCGCGGCCAAGACGCTCACGCCGTCGGCCTGCTGGCGGACTTCCGTAATCGCGCTCCCGCACACTTCCACATACGCGCCGGCGGGCCACACTAGCACGCGGCCCTCCGCGCCGCCAACGTACACGCGGCCGTGGGGGCCGCACGCAACGCTCGTGGCCGCCTCGCGCAGCGCGTGCGTGTGCAGCTCGCCACACGACTCGTAGACAAATAGCTTGTTTGTCGTGCACACGGCGAACAACCGGTCGCTGCAGTCGACGTCCACAACAGCATCGTCGTACTGCAGCTCCTGAATAACGCGCCCATCCTCAACCTGCTGCACAACGTGCGCACTCGCAACGACGACGCGCCGCCCGTGTATACTGGCGCCCACAACGTCGCGCATCTCAATGCTGAGGCGCGGGCCCGCCCCAAAACTTGATCGCGCGGCGCGTCACTTGCACGCCCGGCGCGGCCGCCAGCGTCGCCGTATCAGTATCGAACTCGGACGCAACGCGTCTCAATCGCGGCGCGTCGACGGCGTACGTCGTCGTGCCTGCCGCAGTAGACACAACGAGCTGCCCGCGACACTGCCAAACTCCAGTAATGGCCGCCGTAAACGCGTAGTCCTGAATGGGCTCGAGCCGCACGCTAAGCGTGCGCTCAACAAGACACAGGCGCGAGAAAATGCCGGCATCGAGCGTGTCGCCCTTAAACGCAAACCAGAACCGGCTGCCCCAGAACGCGTCGTTTTCGTGCGCGGCTAGCTGCGCCGTGCTGAACTCGTAGACGCCGGCCCGCAAAGTCTCGTACTGCACCCTCTCGCGCGCGCCGACGCTCACGCGCACCAGCTGCACAGCGCCCGGCGCGCCGCCGTACACGCGGAAAACGCCAAGACCCAGCGGACGCAGCGCCGCATGCTCGGGCAGCACCGTATGCTCGGGCAGCACCGTATGCTCGGGCAGCACGGCGACGCTGGCATCGCTCGTAGCCACGAGCACAACGCCGTCGTCGGATATAAACGACGCTGGCGCGCCGCCGCGCGCGGGAAGAGCCTCCCAGAAACGCTCGTTGCGAATCTCGCTTAGTGGTACGCTCGCTTGCGCGCGCCGTTCTGGTAAACGTAGGTGCGCGGCGCCCACATGCTGCACCGTGCTGCCACTGCACGCGTGAAACTGCACCGTATCGTCGCTGAGAACAGCCGCAGCCAAAACGTCGTGCTCAGCGCTGGGCACGCGCAGCACTCCTTGAACCTGCGGGCCGGGCTGCACGCAGTGCAGGCTCGTGACACAGAAGCTGGCGCGCGCCTGCGCACTGCGCTCCACGCGCAGGAATTCGAGCACGCCCGAGCTGGCCCACTGCGCGTAGCGCACCACGGCAACAATGTGATCACTAACCCAGCTCACGTCGGCCGCTTGACCCGAGACGCGGCCTATCGTGTCCAACCTGTAATGTGTCGCCTTGGCGGCGTCGCGCGCGTCCATAAAATGGATCACGTCGCCGCCGCTCGCAAAGGCTACTGTGCCTGCCATTGGCCCGGCACTGCCGCACACGGCAAAAATAGGGTGCGGCGCCTCGTCAGGCAGTGAGGCTGCACTATTAAACGCAACACTCGAAACAGCTTGGAATTGGCGCCGCTCGGCGTCATATCGCCGGAAATGAAGATGGTCTTTGCCGCCTCGGCCGGCGCGCGCGCTTCGCGTCTGCGTGTGGATGAGCAGTCCGTCGCACTGTGTACAATCAGCGCCGAGCGGAACGCGATGCACGCCGACAATGTCGCCGCCACTCATGGCCCAATGTAAGCGCTCGCGCTCAGTCGCCGCAGGGATCAGCTGCTCCAGCACAAGATCGCCGCCGTCGGCCGACACGAGATGCAGCTTGTCGGGGGCAACAAAATGGCCCACGCAGGCGCCTCGAGTATTGGGCGCAGTGTACACGGGATAGAGCAGAGCCATGCGTAGAATCACGAAGTCAGCCGGCGCTTAAAAGGCAGTTGCAGCTATGAAACATTGCTGCACATTTGCATAAGCTAATGTGAGACACTTGTCACGCGCGGTTGAGGCGGCGGTGCGCCAAGCCACAGCTGCGCGCTCTCGAAAAAAAGCGCGGGCGCGGTACCCTGCGCAGCGAGTCACGCGGCACGCATCTACTACTCGGCGACACGCGAGTAAGTGCGCAGCGTCCGCGCTCTACTTGCGCACGGCCAGGGCCTGTGCGGTCCCACGACAGCGCTGCATGTACGTACTGCTTCACATAAGGTCGCACGGCGCCTGACCACTAGCCATCGTGGTATGGCGAATGTTTGAGAATGCGAGGCTGGACTCGCTCAACGCAATCTACCATTACATAGGTTATGCTCTTGTTCAGAAGGCTCGCCGTCACTAGGATTCGCCTCAGCCCAACCCTTATCGTCGCTGTGTCGCGCGGCACCGTTGGATTAAATTAGCCGCACGGCTGCGCCCACTCCAGTATATCACAGAAATTTAGAAAACTAAATCCTCAAGCGCGCGCCTCAGCTCGGCCGCGTTCAAGCCAGCCGCACGAAACACGGGCTCGGCCGCGGGCTGGCGCAGCGCCGTCAGAAGCAGCCCGCCGTCCACGCCGTCCACGACGACCGCGCCGTCCACTACAGCCTTGCTATCAATCACTTCGATGCTCTGGCGCAGCACCGCTTGTACCTTGAACAAGGACCGGGCCAGCGCGGCGTCGCGAATGCGGGACACTACATAAACGGCGCCACCCGCGCCGGCAATAGCCGCCGTGGGCGCCAGAGCCTGGGTGTACTCGCTGCGGCGGCGGCCGCCCGCGGGGGCCGGCGCTAAAGTCGGCCAAGTGACACGAAGTCGCGCGCTGGCCACGACCGCTAGCTCGCGCCGCATTTCGAACAGAAATACGCTAGAAACGTCTGTGGCCACAAATTGCAGCGGCTCGGCCTCAGGCAGGGCAAGCATCGCCGTAACGGCCGGCCGCAAAACTCCCAGCGATTCGCCACGCTGCCCATGGCGAAGCTCCTGCGCAGACACGCGCCGCACCAGCCCAAAAGCCCGATCAACAACAAGCACGTCGTTGTCGCTCACACGCAGGATGTGTCGGTCGTGCAGATGCAACGCACTCGCGTCCGCGCCAATCCTCAGCGCACATGGATCCTCGCGCGGCTCGACACTGCCCAGCACGGCCGACTCGCCCTTGTCAAATATAATAAACTCGTTCGCCGTAAACAACTTGACCTTCACCCCAAACCCGCGCATGTGGGCTGGCGCGTCCAGGTCCCTACTAAACTCTTTTTCGTCAAGTATGCGTGCCCGCGCGCCAAGCTCATACAGTCGTACACTCACATGCGTCTCGAACCGCGCATCCCGCATGCCCGCATCCCGCATGCGCGCATCCTGCATGCGCAGCGATTGCTTGCACACCTCCAGAAACTTCGTTTCACTCAGCATGCAGTAGTGGTACTCGCCAAAGCCGCGGAAGTCCGACAGCGCGAAATACTCGCTTTCGCCGCCCCGCAGCGCAACCCGCTGAAGCTGGCGCCCAAATTCGGTAAAAAGGTACACATAGTCGCCACACACTTCTACATGCCTCGGACGGTACCGCACGGGCTCGCCGCCGCCAAGCATGTGCGGCACCATCGTAGTGCCCTCAGACTCTACAAAGTGCAGGACCCCGTCCTTCAGAACAAAGCCGCGCCGGCGCTCGTAAACAAGCACATCGCTCGCGCCGCCGGCATCTAATTGAACGAACCGCCCTTCATCGTCTATGAAAACGCCGGCACCTCGCCCGGCAAGCACCGTGACGCCGTCCGCATGCGCGCGCACACAGTGTATGGGACTCGGCGCTACTTTTACGTAGCGCCGCTCGGGCCATATAAACACATGGCCCTCAACATCGCCAACATAGACGCGGCCGCGCCGGCAGGCAACGCTCGTAGCAACGCTTTGGAGCCGGCACACTTGCTGCTGCTCGCCAATAACATGTAAAGCGTCGACAGTGCACACGGCTACGACACCGCCGCAGCTCACGCCGACAATGACCGTGTCGAACGCCCAGCTCTGCGCCACGCGCCCGTCCTCAACCATGTGCACGGTATCAACGCTAGCTACATAGACTCGCCGCCCGTTTATGGCCGCCGACACAATGCCGCGTACAAAAACTATCTCACTCAAGTCACCACCGTGGTGCACAAAAACCGCGTCGCGCGTGACTTGCAGGCCAGCGCCGGCCGCTACAGTCGCGCAGGCTGCATCGTAAGCCGACCGCACGCGCTTGAGACGCTGCGCGTCGATTTCGTACGTAGCAGTCTGCGTCGCCGTGGACACGACCAACCGCCCATGCACCATCCAGGCCCGCGTCACTGATGCCACTAAGGGGTAGCCCTTCACGGGAAGGACTTTGAGCACGAGCGTCGACTCGATTCGGCACACGTGCGCGCCGTCGTCATCTCGCTCGTCGCGAAAACAAAACGACAGCCAAAACCGCGGGCCAAAATCCGCATCGCTCTCGTACCGCAGCAGCCGCGCACCGTCAAACTGGTACGACCCGCGGCCCGCATACTCACACAGCGCGCGGCCGCCGCGAACACGCATACGCACGAACTCGCACCGCCGCGTCGGGCTCGTAAAAACCTGGAAAATACCCAAGTCGAGCCCGAGTAGCTCGAGGGGCTGCGGCTGCGGCAGGCAGCTCACGTCGCACGTAGTCACGCGCGCACTGCTCTCAACAACAAGCAGAATGCCGTCGCCAGCCAGAAAGTACGACTGCGCGCGGCGGCGCGACGCAAGCGCATACCACCGGCGATTAGAAATTGCGTGAAGCTGTTCAAACCTGCGGCATACACCGCTACGCCAGCCGCGCACATCTAGGCGCTGCGTGCAAACTAAGTCTACGGCGTGCGGCTTACACGCGTAGAAACACAGCGTATCGTCGCTCAGAATAGCGCAAACTACGAGACTACGCGTGCGACTCGGCACGCGGCCAATGCCGGCCAGCGGCCTGGAACCGGGCAGATCCACACAGCCAACTTTGGCAATGTTGAAGCTGGCCGCATGCCCAGCCGCGCGCTCGACTCGCAAAAACTCAAGCCTGCGGCGCATCGCCCCCTCGGAATACTCGCTGCAGTACACGGCCACCGTATCCTCACTCACCCAGTGCAGAGCTGGCACTACGCACGTCACATCATAGCTCACGACTCCTTCCGGGTGCAGCGCGTCCATGAAGTACAACTGCCGGCCTTGGCCCAGCGCCAGCACCGCCGCCCCGCCCACAAACCCAGCGCCTTTAAACACAGTGAGCATCGCCTCGTAAGGGCGGCCATGAACGCTGAAACTCGACACAGCCTCGAGCTCCTGCACCTCGGCATTGTACCGCTTGAAGTGCAGCCGTTCATCAGTGGCCCCGTTCTTGAGTATTTTACGCGTATGCATAAGCAGCAGATCAGGAGCGCCGCGGGCGCCTAAATGCCCGCCCGGTACGCGGTGCAGCCCCTGAATGCTGTCGCTTATGGCCAAGTGCAGCCGCGAGGCGGGCTCCGTTGTTCTCGGGAACAGCTGCTCAAACACAAGACTCTGCTCGTCTGCAGACACAAGATGCAGACACTCAGAACTCATAATTCGACCCACACACGCTCCCTGCATTACCGTAGGCGCGAACACAGGGCATACGAGCGCCATCTGCTGCCTTCTCAGGCGCACGCCGCGTTGGAGAATAGCGCTCAATCGGGTATGCCGCACGTGATCGGGCGTCACGCAAATTAGGCTTTAAGCTTATGCGGCTGGGCCGGCCCCAAACCTAGCTAGCGTCGCGAAGAGTAAACCCGCGGGCGCCGCTGCTTGCCTCGCATTGGCGCTCTTGCGTTACCTATATAACTCGCATACTATGCAGACCCTAAATTCTGTGCCTATGCAAAGCTGCGCCAACCTGAAAGCACTAGCTCGGTATCCTTAAGAGACTAGGCTTTACGTGCGCGCCGCAGCGGAGACGCAAGTTCATCGGCAGGACATATTTTAAAAACAGGTTGGGTAAGGGTAAACACGCGGCTGCCTCATCGAGTTATGCGCGCGCGTTTGCATATAAGTGTAAATTGCGCCGCTGCGGCCTGCTTGTTCGCGCGGCTCATTGCCACCGCGCTGCTGCCGGTCTCCTACGTATCTTAGTAGATTAGATACTCGAGCGCGCGCTTCAGCTCCGCGGCATTTAGGCCAGCCGCGGCGAACACGGGCTCAGCCTCGGGCTGGCGCAGGGCCGCCATGAGTAGCGCGGCATCCACCGCATTCTGCGTGTTTGGCGCCTCGTTGTCAAGCACGACAATGTGCTGCCGCAGCTCCCTTTGTACGGCAAGGAGCGCGCCGAGCAACTGCTTCGTTGCGACGCGAAGCAGTAAATAGATGCCGCCGTGCCGCGTGCCAATCGCCGCGGTCGGAACCAGCGCCTCGGCATACTCGTCTGCCGTACGCGTGGCCGCAGCGCGCCGACCCTCTTCGTGCATATGCACAAGGCTCATGTCCGTGCCATGAAACCGCATACGCGTCGCGGGCAACAACTCGTCCCGCTTCACTTCTACGAGCAATACCTCGCTGTAGGCAGCCGCACCTCGTAAATGTTCAGTTGCGAAGACGAGGTGCAGACTTCCGGCCTCGCGACTTGTTAGCGCACACGACACCTTGAAGTAGCCGTGCCCCTCTCCTTGTACGTTGCCCAATGCGTGTGGCGCGTCCCATAGATTGCGAAGCTGCAGCGCGCCCTCGCGAAGCCGCGGCGCCGACGTGCGTGTCACAATGCCATTCAAGCGGCCGGCGATAATGACTTCATCACCGGCCGGCATCCAGTGAGCGTCAAACGCATAAAACGGGTACGTGGCGCTCATGTTCCTGCCCACTTTCAAAGTGCCGGCGCGGCTCGCACTAGCGGGCTCGACGCTACCCAGTACGGCAAATTTGGCCAAGGAAATAACAAATTCGTTGGCACTAAAAAACTTGGTTCTGACTTCGTGACCCAGAATTTGCTCGTGTGGACCCTCAACAGTGCCAAGCTCCTTCTCGTCAAGCACGCGGACCCTGTCGAACCGAAAGTCAAGCTCATACACACGCGCGCGAATGTGCGCCGTGTACCAAGCAAAATAGGCGTTCATACGGGCAGAGCCTTGTCGTAGCGCTTGCTTCGCAACCTCCATTACTCTTCCGTCCTCAAGCATGACGACCTCAGGTTCTGAAAAGCCGTCGCACGCAGGCAATTCTACGGACTCTATGCGCCCAACTTTCCTCCAGGGCGCAACCTGCAGCGTGCGCGTCGATTCGGCAAACGAGTAGACAAAGTCGCCCCCGGCCTTCACGCGCGCGTAGCCTTGCCCCGTCGCGAAAACGTCAATAACGTGCGGCAGCATGCGGGCGGCAGCGTCAATCTTCGCAAAATGTAGAACGCCGCCAGTCAAGGCCACTCCTATGTTGTCGTCAAAAAGGACATTGCTTGCGTCGCTTGCGTCGCTTGCGTCGCTTGCGGTGCTTGCGTCTAGTCTCACGAACTCGCGGCCGCGCACGTACGCGCAGTCGTGTGGACCCGCCAAAACGACGGCGCCGTGCTTCTGCGCGCGCACGCGCTTAATGGGAACGCTCGCCACATTCACGTACTCGGCATCGGGCCAAATAAACACGTCGCCTTCTACGTCGCCCACGTAGATACGGCGGCCATTTGGCTCGCAAGCTACGCTCGTGGCCGTTTCGCGCAGCGCGTGAGCCCGCTCGACAAACGCCGTGTCAAAAACATGCAGCTTCCGAAACGTACAAACAGCAAGCACGCAGCCACCGGCGCAGCCACTGCCGTATCCACCGGCGTCCATGTCCACAATCAGCGCGTCAAAGGCCATTTCGTGGACAACGCGCCCATCCACGAGTGCGCGCACAGTGTCAGCGCTGGCCACAAACACGTATGGCCCAGCCACTGCGGCACGCACGACTCCACTCAGTGCCGCAACACCACGGGCCGAAAAAAGTCCCTGGCGCGTCACTTGCTGCCCCGGCGCGGCAGCAATCGTCGCTACGTCGCGCTCAAATTCGGAGGTGACGCGCCTCAGAAATGGCGCGTCTACTTCGTACATAGCTGTGTGCGCCGCCGTAGACACGAGCAGCCGCTCGCCGATCCACCAAAACCCAGTCACTGGTGCCGTAAAGGGGTAGTCTCGAATCGGCATGAGTTTGAGAGCACGCGTTCGCTCAACCCTGCATAGACACGAGCTCATGTCTCCTGCAAACGCGAGCCAGAAGCGGCGGCCAAAAAACGTGTCCCGCTCATGCCTTATAAGCTGCGCGCGGTCGCATACGAGCCCGCGCGGCTGCAAACGTTTGCCACGCACACAGCCCCGCGAAGTAACCCAAAGCCGCACGAGCCCGGCCTGGCGCGACGCACGACTGTAGTCCTCAAAGACGCCAAGCCCGAGTGCCGACAGCGCAGCATGCTCGCGCAGCCCCGTAACCTTGCATGTCGTCATCGTTAATTCTTGCGTCACCATTAGTGCCGTCCCGTCATGCGCCACAAAGTATGCCTCGCTGCGGCACGGCGAAGCAAGCGCATACCAGTGGCGATAGCCGCGGAAGAGCTCAGGCGCGTCAGGGGCCTGCCTGCGCGGTAGACCCGCCTGCGTATTCCAGCGCTGCAGATGTAAGGGCCATGTGTTCACATACGCCACCGTACGCCCGCGACAACTGTAGAGCTCTACATAGTTGTCGTGCAGAACTGCACACACAGTATTACGCTTCGGGCTCGGTACACGGCCCACCATGCTTACGCCTCTGCCGCGCACAGGTTTGCGGGCCAGACTGCTCACAGCAAAACGTTTGTTCGCTGGCGGCGCCAGGTGTTCAACTCGCAGAAACTCCAGCGTCTGCGCGGCTGGCGCAGCCTGCCGAGCCTGCGGCTCACGAATAAGAACCGCAAGATCATCAGCAACCCAGTACACGAGCTGCGTGGGCGCTTTATCCACGGTATAAACGGTTGCTCGATGCACGTCGCACGGGTCCACAAAGTGTAGCGAGCGCCCCGCGTCAGTAACAAGAATAACCCCAGCCGCTCCTGACCTAGGGCTCTCATTCACAGCAAGAAGTGTCCACTCTGAAGCCCCTGATTGACAAGTGAAGGTCGACTCGGCGTCAAACTCTTGCGTCTCGGCATTGTACCGTCGGAAGTGAAGTCGATCCTCATAATGCGCTTTCGAATCATCGCGTGTCCCCATTTTATTGATTTTGGCGTGAATAAGGAGCATGTCTTGTGCGCGGCTGGCCGCAGCCAGTGGCACGCGATGCAGCCCCACAATGTAACCATCCATGGCCAAATGCAGACGCACTGCCGGCTCGTGCGTCGCGGGGACGAGCTGCTCGAGCACAAGAACGTGCTCGTCCCACGACACGAGATGCTGCTCGTCGGCAGCAATAAAATGGCCGACGCACGCGCCTGCCGCCGCTGCCGGCGTGAAAACGGGGTACACTAAAGCCATGCGACGGGTGTGCCGGCTACACATGCCGCAGCGTGAATAAGCCAGACGCACATGCCGCAAGTGTCTCGCATGTTTCTGGCAGGGCATCCAAAATTCTATGAGCTGCTCGGATTAGAGTTAGAGTTCGCGCGCGTGGTTATGTCTACGAAGTCCACAAAAAAGAATATGACCGCAGGCTAGGGCCTTTTTACGGGAATTCCAAGCTGGGCTTGCAGGTTTCGCGGATTGCCAATTTAGTTGCCGGTTCGCGCTCAATACTGTGAACGCTATTTAGCTTGCATATCTTGATCCAGTTCAACCCTCAAGATTCAGATTCGGAGACTTCGCAAGTATCGGGGCGTAAGTCTCACAAGGTTAAATCTTCGAGCGCGCGCTTCAGCTCCGTGGCGTTTAGGCCAGCCGCGGCAAACACGGGCTCGGCTGCAGGATAGTCACGCAATGCAGTCATGAGGAGCGCATCTTCTGTGATATTCTTGCCTTCTGTGCGACTTGTACCGCCTATCACGATATGACTCTGGCATAACACCGTCTGCACGTATTGCAGCGCCCTCAGCAACGCATTATCATGACTGTGTGAGATCAGATACACGCCACAATGACTTGTCCCAACCACAACGCTGGAAACCAGAGCCTCAGAAACCTTTTCGCAACTTTGCTTCTGCCTGTTTTTCCCGCAACACCTCAGACTTCTTGGATTCGCGCGCGCAGAAGACTAACGTGACGGTCGTGGATCGCGAGGCCAGCTACGTCTACAAGCTCTTCATGCCTAACATCTGCCAACCATAAGTTGCTAATAAATCCAGCATCACGACCGCTTGAAATGACCACCACTCCCTCATTCTGTATCACATATCGTGAGCCATAGCGTAGGATAGCCATTTACTCAGTGCGCGCCATGCTCAGAAGTCTGCTCCTGTTGACCATCGTGATGCTGGCCTACGGTAGCGGCAAAGTGCAGCGACATTGGCGCTATGGACGGCATTTACGTGCACTAGCTGTAAGGTTCAACCCTAAGCCGACAATCGGCAAATGCCTGCACACGGGATTCCCGGCAACTTCCTCGAGATCAGAAGTACGAAGGACTAGGAAGTGAACACTCGGCCTTCTTTTGATCACGACTGCGATGAGGTCAACAACTCAGGCTTCGGTGGCCCCCGGGAGCTGTGCACCGCGTGTGTGGCCAATAGAGCTGTTCGGGCCCCAAGTGCCACGATGACTGTTCAGACTTCTTCTGGCCCTGCGGCAAAATGCGCTCTCGGCGAGCCGACACCGCCGTTTGCACGACGACGACAAGGACGACAAGGCCACGAACAGCTATGCAAAGGTTGACGAGCCTAACGACTAGCTAGCTCTCTATACTTCCTATTTACAATTTTCTTCCCTCGCTTGGCGGCCACCCTTGCCCCGCGTACGCGCCGCGGCTGCAGCACCTTTGCATGCATACACACCCACGCGTTGGCGCTAAAATGCAACCCTAGCCGACTCTCGCCACGCACGGCGCCCAGAAGCTGTGGAGTCGCGCCACGCACGATCGAGCACGGCCGCGGTCAGGCCTATGCGACGAACCCGCTACGCCATATAGTCCGCAAGAACTACAACATTGCCCGAGCACACGCACGCGAGTTGTAGTTATTCGGCGCTGGCCTCCCGCATTAGATATTATGCGTTGCAGACAGTCGTTCGCTTGAACTTGCGGGCTGCGTCTTCGTGGGCCGCACTCTAAGCGCTCTGCCAATCACCTAACGCGTCTCATGCGAAGTCTACTACTCTGCACATGAGCCTAATAGGGCCCGCTTGCAACTCCAGTTTCCGGCTCCACGAGCCCGGCACACCGACCAGGGCAAGGGCTAATATGCGCCGGGAAATACGCGGGGGATCTGCGCGCGCGCGCAAAGCGTCCGAGAATGTGGCTTTAGCTGAACTTGCTCTTTGCTGTTCCTTAGTGCGACAACAGCTCACGCAGCGAGTCCTGAGGCTCTAAGCCGCATGCGCGCTGCTCGTCACGTCCGACCACGCGCAGGCGCTGCACTACTCCGCTTTGACTCGCACGAAACCAGGTTTTCCCGCAATTCTCTGTATTAGTGGCTCAGCCTCATGCTTCCCGCAGATTGCTTTAGAAATATTAAACCGTACCTTGCCCTCGCCACAAGGCGCTCGCCTAAAGTGCCCAAATTCGGCTCGGCCTTTAAGCAGTTTCGCTCGCGATATAGTCAGTCCCGAGCACGGGCTGCTACAGCATTAAGTAGGACGGGCGATTATATGCGCCGCCTGGGCTGAAGCGCCTGCGAAGCACTCGTGAGGCCGCCGTTGTGGGTCCGCGGCTTGCAATCCCGCCACGAACCGGGTCCCCAAACCCACCCCATAACTGAAACACTGTGCAGCCGAGCACTGCGCAAGAACTTGAATATACCACTCATCTTGTAGCATTCTGGGTCGCGGGGCTGGCTCGTATTTTCGCGGGCCTCAGGCGTGGTGCAGCGAGGCTTCATGCAAGAGGCGTCGACGCCCAATGCATATGGCGTGCAGAACCATAACCCTCGTTACATATAAATCGTCCGCTGCGCTGCCTGGCGCTACAACAATCATAACCAATGCAGCTCTCTGCTATTTTCCTGACTGCTTCGCTCTTCAGTGCTGCTGTGGCTCAGGGCGCCAAGTTCTGGCTCGTGGCGCTTAACGGGACGGAGCCCCGCGTGCACACAAAGATCTTTGGCAGCACGCCAGACGGCCACGTCGCGCTTGGCGTCGAAAAGGATTCCCGCTTCCGCGTCCAGCTCGAATACCTCTCAAGCCCAACCGTGCGCGTCGAGGCGCCGCGCGGCGTCGACATTTACCTCGGCCTGAACAGCGACAACTCCGTCTCGCAGGTTCACCACCAGGACACAAGCCTCAGCTACGAGCTCGACTACGAGTTCTCTCCTTCGCTCACTTACAATGGTGCCGGCACGTTCTATGTGTGTCTTGATAACAACTTCCTTTATGTGGAGGAGCCCGCATCGTGCCGCGAATTCGTCAATGTGGGCATCCATCTCACGACCTATGTGCAGCCCACGCCAATCAGTACTGGATTATTCCCAGCCGCGTCGGAGTACGGCGGCGAGGGGTACGGCCCCATATATGGATAACTCGCGCATTGGATTGCGGCTTGTCCTGCGCACCTTCTGTTGTCTCTTTACCCAGTTCACTAACTCCCCCATAGCCTAACTCGCCTCGCCTCGCCTCAGGTAATAAGCCGGTTACACATGTCTCTCAGCACGAGCAAAGCCGATAATGAAATTAGTACGTTACAAGAGGGTAAAAATGGCTGCAGCCAATGCAGCGAGTCGCGAGCTCGCTTTCGTTACGCAGGCGCCAGCCGTCGAAGACTGTGCGTCGTCGCCGCCGCGGCCGCCGCCGGCGCTGGCCGCTACGCGTGAGCTGCTGGGCGCGGCGGCTGCTTCCGTCGCGGCGCCGCTTGACGCCGTCGCTGGCCGCGCCGCATCATCATCTTGACTCTGCGACGCTCTTGTGGCTCGAGACGAGGCGCCCGCGGCTACAGCAGACGCACTAGCGGCACCGCTGCGGGCAGCGCTCGAGCTGGCGCTAGCCACGTTTGACCTCTCAGCACTCGCGCCACTAGTAGTACCACGGCGACTGCCGCTGGCCACGCCGGAGGCGGCACTGGTCGTGTTTGACCTCTGCGTAGCACCCTTCGTGGAAACGGCGCCAGGTTTGGCACCAATTACGACGCTTTGCGTCCCAAACCCTCGTGCCGTCCACGACACATGCGTGTACCCCCATGTCGAGAGGGGACCTGGCTCTAGGCTGGACAACCTCGTGACCTTGCTCTCAAATGTGAATGTGGGCGACACAACTGGCCACGCCGAGACGCGTGTCGACTCGCGGCCGGATACGCGCGTCGGCATTGCAAAAGTGACGGGCCGCGTCGCAAAGTCGAAGTCCTCGCCTCCCGTCGAGTTCAGCACGTTCGAAATGAGCGGGCCGGGGATCCCCGTGCTTAGCGCCTGCAGCGACGACGATGATGATGCGGCTTGGCCCTTCTGCGCTGGCGCGATCCCGACCTCCAAGTTCTCGACATCGTACACGACATACAGCGTCCGCAGCACGTTTTCGCCGATTACAGCCGGCCAGTACTCCCTGGGCACGAACCCGGGCACGCAGTACTCGACCCCGTCGCTGTCAACGGCGCCAAGCCTCGTAAACAGATCGCTGAACCCAACCGTCACGTCGAGGCCGCTGCCGAGGTGCAGGCCAAGGCCTCCATCGGCCGAGCTCAGGGCGTCGCAGCGTACAACGTAAGTGTCCGAGTCGTATTCTATGACACCAAGCGCCTCGAAGAATGGCTGGATAAGGTCGAGAGGCAGCGCGCTGGCGGCGTAGCTCGTGTCGAGTACAGCCGGTATATCACACGTCGTGAACGCCTCCTCGTTGCCGTCGCCATCATAAATGCTAAGGCCCGTGAGCTGCACGGCAAACTGTGTAACCGTACTCCTGTGGTCCGTAGGCAACAACGGTAAGCGGTACAGGTCCGTCGTAAACTTGGCGTGATCGATGCCGCCAAACAGAACGGCACCCGTGCCCTCGCCATTCAGCCACAGCGAAAACGCCGCTTGCTGAATGAGCCCCTGCTCCTGAAGCTGCTGCGGAAGGCTGGCATACGCAGGAGTCCTGACCCGACGACCTACATAATCTCGCTCCGCCGCCGCCGGCGCAAGCCCCACAACGCCGAATTCACCTGTCCGGTTGGCCACGGCAAATGTGAAGCCCGACATGTTGCGGCCGCCCAACTGCAGCGTATCCTCGGCCCATCGGCCAGTCGCGGTCCAAAACCGGCTGTCGTCTTCTGAAACAATGCTGCTGAATTCCGTGCCGTTCGTCAAGTACGTGGACGACGCGTCCTCGGCAAAAAGCGATCCGCCGGGACATGACACGCGCGCACAGGCCGTTTCGTCGAGCACCATCGTCACGCTGAAGTCTGTTAACAGAGCTAGTGTCATCTGCTGCGGCGGCGTGCCGAGCGCGAGGTCGATCGTATAGTAATCTCCCGTATACAGGGTGCGATTGTTCGCCAGCGGCACAGTGAGGCCGGCGTCGCGGCGGCTCAGTGCGTGGCCCGGGAGAGCATCCGCGTCGGGCCGCGACGCAAGTCTGCTCACGGGCAAGTGCACAAATGAATCATGCGCGGCCTCGCCCGCAACCAAGCCAGCTGCCAGGCCAGCTGCGGCTGCGAAGTACATTGACGCGCTGCGAACAATGCAGCAGCCAACGCACACACACACACATATATATATATATATATATATATATATGCGGGAGGGTGGGTTTAGGGCGGGGCGCCAACGCGGCTGGGCGCAGCGCTTGCAGTGGTGGCGAGGAGATCGCGCTGCGCTCGAGAGTAAGACAGGCAGCACACGTGGGATGCGCTGCCGTACGCAACTGCGCATACAGGCCGCACACCAAAACGTCCGACGAGACAGGCCTGCCTCAGGCTTGCCACAGGCTTGCCACAGGTTTGGTCGCCCTTGCGGGACGACGCGTCGCGGCTGTCAATACAGTGCATGCGACTTTTCATTTAGTCATGTGCTCGATGCATGCGCCTGCATAAAGTAGGGTTGCCCCGCCACTTACGCCTGCAGCGCGTGGCGAGAGAAGCTACGATACTACTGCCTCGCACGTTGCCGAGGCACCACCCCATAGGGCCCCCTTTGCAGCCCAGCCCTCATGTGTGCGTTGCATGCTGCGAATGCGGGGCGCGTCATCCGCCTGCAGATGACCCGCATGGCCGCCCCGTACCAGCGGAGTAATGCGCGATTTAGCCCTGCCGGCTGAGCGATTGCGCGTCCATGAAGTAAGAGAATCCATGCATTGCCGCCACGTTCATGAAAAGACTGAAGAGGCAGCACATAGTTCATTCTCAAACGCTGGCTTGCCCCATAGTTCAATCAGGCACATTTGTTTCGCGCCACATATTCGAAAACACGAGATTTAACCCACGCAAAATCGCCGCGCAGCAATGGCCGCATTTTGCTTATTCTGCCAAGTAGAAGCCGTCGTTACAACAGCCACACCAGTAAACTAAGAAAGCTTGCGCGTGAAACTATATAAATATGTTCAACCGGCCGCCTCTCTACTTGACACTTTTGGCAGACTCTTCTGTGCTACTTACCCTTTAGAGTAAAACCGTCCATATCGATAACGAACCCTTGACCTTTCGTGGTTCGCCAGGCACCATGAAGCTCGCATCTCGTCTCGTCACACACGCTTCGACTCCTCAGTAATGCTCTTGATCTGGATCCAGCCAAACTCATTCCAAATTAGGCGATGCGAGCTCGTCGAGCGCACTCGTAACTTCGCGCCGGCACGCAGATGAAGCAGCCATGCGAGCCTCATATATCCACTATGCGTTCGAGTCGGTCTTTCTAGGCGTGCGTACGAAAAACTGGGCGTAACTTGCATCACTGGCGTAGCTTGTCATGGCGACCTCGCGGATCTGTTTTGGCCAACTCGAGAATCCGATCAGATGCGAGGCCAATACTATAAGAAGGCAAGAATGACACCAGCCAGCGCAGCAAGTAGCGAGCTTGCTTGTGTCACAGGAGCGCCTCCCGTTGACGTTTGTCCACGGCTGCCACTATTTGATGCCTTGGATGATGCTGGCGCCGACGGTGAAGTAATGCTCGAGCCCGTTGGCTGGCGATCCGCACCGTTTTTGCTTTGCGACGCCGTTGCTGCTCGCCGAGTGCCACTAGAGGTTCCCGCGGCCGTGGCGGCTGTGTCGCTGCTAGTTGCGCGAGAAGAAAGTTGCGTCGCGCTCGGCGGCTTCGCGCTCGTGTCGCTCGTAATAATGGAGGCACCCTTCGTCGCCAGCGCGCCGGACTTGGCCCCGATCACGACGCGCTGCGTCACCGACGCCGCAGCCGTCCACGACCCGTGCGTATAGCCCCACGTCGAAAGCGCGGCCGTCCACGAATCGAATCCCGGCGCGTTAGACACCATCGCGGGCCGCGTGAACGTGGGGGAAATAAGCGTTACCGGCGTCGTGGCATAGTCAAAGACCTCTTCTTGCGCCGAATACAGTACGTTCGTGATGAGCGGGCCCGGGATCCCCGTGCTCAGCGCCTGGATCGACGACGACGAAGCTGCGCTCCCCGTCTGCGCAGGAGCAATGCCAACTTCAAGGTTGTCGAGATCATACACGACATACAGGCTCTGCAGAACGTTTTCTCCGAGCTGCGCGGGCCACTCCTCCGTGTGTAGAAACCCGGGCACGCAGTACCTAACCCCGCCACTGCCGGGCGTCCTGAGGTATACGAATAAATCGCTGAAGTTGACAGTCACATCGAGGCCGCTGCCCAGCTGAAAACCAATGCCACCGTCTAGCGAGTCGAGCATGTCGCAGGGTACCACGTAAACGCCACCAGTGTATTTCAAGACACCTAGAGCCTCGTAAATGGGCTGCACGAGGTCAAGGGGCAGCCGGCTAAACGGGGAGCTGCTGTCAAGTACGACCGGATAGTCACACGTCGTGAACGGTTGCTCGTTCCCGTCGCCATCGTAGACGCTCAGACCCGTCAGCTGCACGGCAAATTGCGTGACCGTCGTATTGTCAAGTGTCCGCAGAAGAGGAAGTCGGTACAGGTCCGTCGTATACTTCGCAGTATCGATACCGCCAAATACAGCCGATCCCGTGCCGTTCGGGTTCAGCCACAGCGAGAATGCGGCTAGGTCGACGGCGCCCTGCTGCTTCAGCTGCTGCGGCAGGTTGGCATACGGCGTGCTGAGAATGCCGGCCTCGTATAAATACTCGCCCGCAGCCGGCGCCAGGCCAGCGTAGCTACGAATCGAGCTTGTCCGATTGGCAAGGGCGAAATTGAAGTGCATGATGTTGTGCCCGCCTAGCTGCAGTGTTTCTTGCGCCCATTCACCGATCGCAACTTCGCTTCCCGCGACTGGGCTGCCCGTTAAATCCTCGCTAAATTTCGTGCCGTTCGACTCGTATGTAGACGACTTATCGGGAACAAACATGGCCCTGCGATCACAATCGATATTCTGGTGGCACGTAATCTCGTCCAGCACCACCGTGTCACTGAACATCGTGTCAAGCAGCAGCGACACTGACTGCGGCGGCGTACCGAGCTTTATATCGACGGCATAGAAGCCGTTGCGCGTGTCGTTTTAATGCACGGGCAGATCAAAGTTACTGGCGCGACGCCGCAATCCGGGCATGGCGTCAGCCTCGACTTCAAGCCGGTTCATAGGCAGGTGCACGAATTTATCTCGCGGCGTAGCATCGTCGGCTGCTACGGCAGCAGCCATGACAAAAACGAGGCTCGACAGCGCTGCGAACTGCATGGCCCCACTTGTCCAAGGAATCTTGCGTTTAAGTGTGGTCTAGCTGGGTCTAGGGCGGTGTATTATGGACGCCGCGAGGGCGCAGCCCTAGGCTGCGAGGGCGGCCGAGCTCATGGTTCGAGCTCGCGGTTCGAGCTCGCGGCCGGCAACTAGTGGCCATGGCAGCAGAGCCCGCGCGTCAACGAGGCGCAGCTCTCGTGTGGTCTCTGTATGACCACTGAGCAGCTGGGTGACATTTTTTAAAAAGGGAGCGTTTTGAAAAGTGCCCTCAGTAGAGGCTCTGCAAGTCGCCCGACGCACAACGCGTGTCAACGCCGTGCATACATTCTTTGATTAGTCATTGGGTATATGCGTGCGGCGCTTTCGTATTGCGCCTGCTTGCATACTGCAGGATATAGGGCAGGTATGTCATGCGCGTGCCCAATGCCGAACTACTGTCAATTGCACGAGCTTGACTCGGCTCAGGTCCAATCGGCGCAGTGGGACTCGTCGATCTTGTAAGCCGTGTGGCACCATGAAGCTTAGGCGTTGTTCCGCCCCGAGAATGCGGGGTGCGTGTCATAGATTTGCAGATGATCTGCACTCGCAGCCCAGCTTGAAATACGCAAGTATTGTGTTGCCCCGCCAATGCGTGGAGTGGACGCACGCGCCGTATCCAAACCTCCGCCCCGTGCATTCGCACAATAGGTTTGCCGATAAAGGCAGGTCGCTGCCGACGCGACCGCTTCAGCTAGCGCTATGTTCTAGTGGTATACTAAGGGGCCCTTATCCCGCAGGAGGGGCCGTAAGTGGCCGCATAACTGTACACGGAGCCGCGTAAGGACCGAGAACAATACCTGCACGTCATGGAATTGAGCTGCTCTCGACATCCACGATAATAAGGGTGACAAGCAGCCATCCGAAGGCGTCGACCTCACGCAGCCGGGACTTAGCTGCCTTTGATCGCTCGCGTGCTACCATATGCCAGAGCCGCAGAGGTAACGTGTTGTATAAAGGACGCAACAGAGGAGGCCTGCTTTGTGGCTTCTAGGAGCCTCGCTTCAATTTTTAGCGGCTGCCTAGCTTTTATATTTAGGCGCGCTATTGAAAGTACGTTAAGCAATTGGCCCTAGTTACGGGAGCTAATTAGGCAGCACAGCGGTAGACTTTCAGAAATGAGTCGGCTTTCTGAAGACACACCGAGATAGGCTGTACCACAGGGCAGCAAGAGTGCGCCAGTGTAGTGCAGCTGTAACGTTTGTATGGACACATGGAGCTACTATTGCGTTGCGTTGCGTCGTGTCACCACAGGGTAGGGAACACACAGACAGGGCACGGGGTAGATACTCGGCAATGCATAATAATGGCGGCGTCGCTGTGTGCGGCACAGAGACGCTCACCGCACACAGCACGCCCGCCATGGAGCGCCATTTTATATAGCCTGAAATGCTGGCACTCGGCTGGCTCCTCCACGATCTCGTACTACGGCCGCAGCACGATGCTCGTCTCCTCCTTCACGTAGCGCCATGACAATCGCCATGTGCATCGGAGTGGCTCTTGGCCCAGCTCTCGAGGCACGCCATGTCTACAAAGTGCACTAGGCCGAATATTGTTCTACAAGCGCGTGCGTCTCACGCAGGGCCGTCACGCACGGGCAGTTCAGGCGCCCAAAGAATTTGTCGTCGTCGCACAGAAAGCCCGCCCCTGACCGCAGCACGGGCCCAACCTCATTACAAGTGCTTCGCGCTCCTGCCTGTTCTCTGTTCTGTGCGCCGCCGCGCCGGCCGATTCCTCCCGCGGCCCACATAAGCGCTCGCGTCGCGTCGCCGTGGCTCTTTCTCCTGCGGCACCCTAATCGCAGCTAACCCTAGAGATCCGCGCGCCCCCCTTCCGCACACATAGTCGCGCAAAGGAGGCGCTTAGCGGCAAGATCGACGCGCTCGGCTGCAGAATAGACGCCACAGAATACAATCGCGACAAGCACATAAAACACGCGCATAGCGGAATTGTGCGGCTGAAGGGCAGACTCTCCTACCGAACCTGGAATTCCCCTCCGCGAGTAGCCACCCAGTCTGACGCAAACGAACTCATGCACAACAAATGCGCACGCGCAGCGGGTATTAATGCTCACGGGATGGGGCTGCTCAGTGGTACTCCACGATACGATACGGTTTACTCCACGATAGCCACATCGATTATGATGTGGTGACACTCTGTATGACACCAATGCAGGGTGATGACATAGGGCGCTGCATCATGCACGGTCTTCCACGCTCTACGACCACACCCTGACCCGAGAAACGCAGCAATACGCGCTCGGACTGTAGTTAAGATAAAATGTGGCGGCTGCTTAAATTCTTTATATTCTGCCTCTCGCGAAAGCGCAGCTTACAAGATGTTTGCTTTAATTGCAGCGTTCGCCCTTTCTGGTACCAGTTTAGCAGCAGATAAGGCTGGCATTAGTACTGCGCAAGGTAACTTTCTTCGCGTGCCCATGACTCGTCGTACGCATGCCGCGGAACCTGGCCTGAGTCGCCGTGCTAGCAGTCTAGATTTGAAACTGCACAATCACTACTACTTCATTGACTTCGAGCTCGGAACGCCGCCTCAGTCGCTGTCGCTCTTGCTAGATACAAATTCGGCTGACACCTTTGTTCTGGACCCCAGCGCCTGCCACGGTATCGTTCGCAACTGCTCGAATACATTCATATCGGCACCGAAGCAATGCCTCAGCGATTTGGTGTGCTTGCCAGGATCGTCGTTTTACACAAATGACTCCGCGACCTTCCGTTCCAATGACTCGTATTTTTACAGAGACAACTACGCTTCTCAGTACTTGGATCCCATAAGAGGCTACTGGGCTCAGGACATATTGCACTTCGGCGATCATGATATCCCGAACTTTAACTTCGCGGTGGCGAACGAGTCTGAGCCCACTTACAACGGTGTGGCCGGGCTCGGACTCATGACTGCGGAAAATTCTTTCGAGCGTGGCGACATTAGTACTCCATACGCAAACCTGCCGCAGCAGCTGAAGAACCAGGGCATCATCCAAAGCACTGCTTACTCCATGTGGCTGAACAGGCTAGGTACGGATACGGGGTTTGTACTGTTCGGTGGCATTGACCGTGCAAAGCTGGCATCTGAACTATACACAATGCCGCTCGTGAGAAGACCCAAAGACGTACTGAGCGATGTTGCTGTGGAAATGACGGGGTTGAGCATTTACGACGCAAACGGAAATGAGCAGCCATTCCTGAGCTGTAGTAATATGGTCATTCTCGACCCGGCCTCGATGTTCACTGTACTTCCATATGCGTACTATGAGCCTTTCTACAGAATCATTAACGCCACAGCCCATGGAAAAGAGACTGATCAAAAGCAGGCCTATGAAGCCGATTTGGTTCCTTGTAACAGATTAAGCTCCAAGGACGGGGGTATAGGCATCCAGCTGGGTGGTGTCGATATCACCGTTGGTTTCAGCGACCTCTTTGTCAAGGTTAGCCCTACCGACGACAAGGGCACTGAGTACTGCGTACCGGGGTTTGTTAGTGGTGACGAAGCCATCATTGGCGAGAATATTCTCAGGAACTTGTACGTGGTCTACGATCTCGAGAATCTAGAGGTCGGCATCGGGCTCGCGCAAACTAATGCCTCCACGGCATCAAATTCCTCAATTGAGATTCTCAGCACGGGAATCCCTGGCACGCGCGCTGACAAACATTTGAAATCAACTCTAAAAAAAATTGGCGGATATGGCGTGACAAGCATCACTTTAGTATCTTCGGCGCCGCCACCTAAAGCGTTAGTGGTCAGCGTATCGGGCTTGTGGAAGGTGCCACCATCGGTTACGCAAAAAGTCATGATCGGCGCCAAGGCTACTGGTAGCGCCTCAGCAATGCGAGCCAGCCCACTGCTCGCCACACTCGCTACGCTCGCCAGCGTCATCGTGGCACTGCTCTGATAGCCGACGCAAAAGCAGTCTCACGTTGACGCACCTAAGACTTAGTCGCCACTCGGTAGCTGGTTTCGCTAGCAACAGTGGCATTCTAAATGTGCAGTTTGACATTTTTGGTTATCACGGACAAACGGGAGTGAATTACACAAGGTTACTATTTTGGGAATTTCTCCTTCTTTGTGTATGCGTCCAGCCCTCATAACATTGCGTAAACTCGTGGCGTGGTCTTCATGTGCTCAAAATAACACATGCAAAAGCCTGCATTTTTTTGAGGCTTTCGCTGTTCTCGGTCTCACGACGCGGCACCCCGAAGTCACAACGCTGAACCGAACTCGGTACTGAGTTGAGCTAGACTTGCATTTTTACGCGCACGTCGTACAGCACGGTCGTGGAGTAATAAGCCATATCGTGGTGCAGTATGGGCTCGTCACAGAGTAGTCTTAGCGCGCATCGTCGACAACCAGCATCTTGCACAAGACCTCTCAGCCAACGCGGGCAGCATCAGCACTGCTGCTGAGAGTTGCAAAGAGGCAACAACTGACAGCGAATCGGTATCGTGTGCGAGAAAGTCCCTCACGGCTTTTTCTGGCCTCGTTATGTCCCTACTATAAAAAAATGCCCGAAGCGCGTGCGCTCCTGACTACGGCGATTACCAAAAGGCTGCCACGCCCAGGCTAGAGTTGGAACCAAAGTTATAGCTCCTTTAGCTACTTTAAATGCAAGTAGACCGCTGCAAGGTCATTGTCCACACATAGCAGTTTACGCGCCAGGGTAAAAGGCCAAATTAATTAAAAGTGGCTTACAACCTCGCACTGCGCACTTTATATGGAGCTACTACGCCTGGTACGCGTTTCGCACCTCAGCCCTCCTAGCCAACATACCCTTTCAGAAAATGCGCCTCATGCACAGCCGTCACGTCAAAGCTGCTTCACCGTGGGGTTTTAGTTGGATCATCACTATAGATTCAGACCTGCCCAGTAGCGCAGTATAAGCTCCGTTTTCAGCAGAAGGGAAAATGCGTCGTGCGGCCGAACTTCCTTGTGCATGCTTACATTTAGGGCGAATATATAGGCTAGACATGCATTTGTGCCGACTCTCTGCCCTAACAAGCGTTGTTGCGCGGTTGCTCGCCTTGTCTCCAGGCAAGGATAAAATCAACACTCCAGAACGCTGGCAATAACTGCACCACCGGCTTATAGCTTTATACTAGAAGGACTGCTGCGCAGAGCACCCCGAGCCACCCTAATGCGAAGTGCGACGCCGAATTCACCACAGTCACGCCGGATGGGCCGCTCGACGTCGCGCGGCCGCTCGCGCTGCTCGGGTCGTGCGTGTGTGCAGCCGGCGTCACCGTCGCGTTCGTGGACGCGGGTGCAGCTCCGGTCGGCGCTACATACGACGTCGCGTGGCCGGACTCGACGCTATTCGACGTTGGCCATGTGCCGTCTGTCGAAATTACAGATGTGCCGTTCAAGCTGTGTGGCGTGTACGATGCGGATGCGGCGGTCGCCGGCTCTACGTATGACGTGGTGTAGCTTTCAATCGACGTTGGCCACGCGCTGAGCGTATCATCAGCACTGGCAGTGAATGACGGCGTGGGCCATGCCGTGACCGTATCCGTGCTGCTACTGCTCGTCGTCTCCGGAGGCGCAGTCGTGAAGTTTACGCCCCTGAACTTGATTGGCTCGCACTGCGCAGGCAGAACATCGCCTTCCACATACACCCCAATGCCTACATAGTAACTCTCCGTTACCTGCAGCGCAGTGGGATTGCAAGCGTAGAACACACTATTAGAGCCGTTCACGGTCACATAGTTATCTTTGAGCAACACAAGACTCGAGCTTATGCTTCCTTCGAGGTAGCTGGTTCTTTGCCAGTCAATGAGCGTGTTATTCATGACATCCAGGCACCACGTCTCCTTTCCGTAACAGAGCATGCCATCGTCAGACAGCCAGAACTTCGTGGGCGGAAGCACGCCGTCGGGCGCAAAGTACTCATAGAAAAAATCGTTGAATAGGTTCTCGCGATCAAACCCACTGCCGTCGAGGTTCGGGTCCGACGATTCCGCAACGAGATCTATGGATCCTATGAGCGTGCGCGCCAGCCCCGTGCTCAGAACAGCCGCCGCGGCGAGAACAGTGCCGAGCGTCATGACAACTGTGGTGCGCATCGCGGCGGCTTTTCTATTGCGCGCTTATTTTTAGGTATAGTTGTCTAGTCTGCCCGCTGCGTGTCACGAGCGTGCGTCTGCGTACGGAGGTGCGTACGGAGGGTACGGCGGACGAGGCTACGCCTGGCATTTATGTGCCAGTATGTAAGCGCTGGCCGGGCCTAAAGCTAGGCCGTTTTCACCAGCGGGCGCTGATGGAATGCGACTCCTGTACCCCTTTGTTCTGCAATACTTTGATGTCGGTCCTTGGTTACGTTCGTCAATCACGTTGCGTATGACGAGCGCACGTACGAATGAACTCCAATGCGCCGTCGGCTTTGGCTCGCAGCAACTAATGACTTTTTCTAGATTGAATGCTCGCGGCGCAATCGCAGGCCGATGCGTACTGATTGCGCCCCGCTCCCCCGTAGGTGACAGGAAGTAAGTGGCATACACGAGGAACATGAGCACCGGAGTTGAAGAAAACTGTCGGAGTATGCAATAACGTGACCATGCAGATTGCGTCGCCCACAAATTAAACCGTTCACGCGCCGAGGAAGGCCAGGAAACGTGATTCTAAGGAACCGCCCGTCAGGAAGTCAACCAGGAAAAAAAAAAACCAGTGGCTTACACTTGGTATTAGCCTTTTATTTCCCCGTCACATGGTGACAAACGTTCTGATACACATAGGCTGGTGGTCGTGCTGCCGAGCTGCTCTCGACTAAGTTGCACGACTCGCGCAGGATGCATCTCGGCTGTCACCGCCTTGCATACACATCTGCATTAGTCATCCACTCGACGCATTCTGCGAGTGCTTGCGGCAACAACCTGCAGGGTTAACTAAAAGGGTAAGGTCATCTCATGCTCAGCGCGGCCCGCGGCCTAACTACTTACAGCTTGCAATATTGCTGATGCGCACTACTGAGGTCAAAGGTTAGCCGCTAGGTGGGCCGCAATGTCGCTAGATTCGGCCCCACTTCTCGTCTTGTTTCGCGGTCGGCAGCCAGAAAAAGCTGAGCACGCCCAGAGGGATCGCCGTTTTCAATATGTGATTAGGGTCGTTATCGTGCGGCAGTCTCACCTGCGTAGTTTCTTGGCATCTAGCACTGGCGCATATGCTTTCCATGGCTTTCGCCTTCGGCCGCTTTAAACTGCATACACAGCCAGTAACCGGCGCTAGCCAACAATGAATCGTGCCTCGCTGGCGGACTTTTGTGCCGCCCGCCCGCCCTTCTTCTGCACAGCGATGATGACCTGAAGCTGCACCCTGCAGCCTCTGCTACCGCAGGCTTTGATTTCGGCGTGGATGCTGCTTGCGGATTTTTTGAGTCTCGTTGAGAGTTAATCTCTTTCCTGCCGGTGGTTTCCCTGAACATTGCTGGCTGACACATGAGTAATGCCGCTTTGCGAGCCGTTGCAGGCTCCTAGTGAGTGGGCCGAACGCTCTGTGACGCACTATAGTTCCTATGTGGGCGCAACATGTGCGAGGCAGTCGTCAAAGATAATGATTAACTGACTCAGTATTCAACGCGAGTGATACTCTGCGGTCTCTCTCTGTATTGCGGCGCGCTCATGCAGATCATCTGCAAGGCCATGACACGCTCCCCGCATTAGGAAGTGTTCAACCGTGCTCAAGTCGGATCTCTTTGACGAGTAATTCTCTCCGAGTGCAGGTCGTGTACAAACTAAGCGAGATAACTTTAAAATCTGCGTTATTTCGGCGTAGGGCGCATTCGGCTTCGTTTTTTTTTTTTCTCGAGGCGTGTGGCGTCGAGTGCATAGCTTGCTTATCTAGTGCTGAGGGCTGTAATTAATTGCGCGACATAGATCAGTGCCGTGACGCTCGTGCATAGAACCCCTGCCGTCATGAATCGTCCAGACTACATGCAACCGAACATGGAAACCTGCATAACTCGGAGCCTACCCTGATGAGTAATGCACTCAATTATGCAGCATCCTCATCCGAATTATGCACGGCCCTGCACCTCGAGACCTTTGCGATGCTCGCTCGGAATCTTTCGGCCCCACGAGCCGACAGTGTTTAGCACGGCTGGTGAAGGACCCGCGAGGCCACTTATTGTGGGGTTCGTGCCGCAAAATGTGCTGGATTATTTGCGTGAAAGTGGTAATTCAACCAGGGGCTTCACGCACAGGCTTTTATACGGCATATGGAGCCAGCGCCTCTTACGCAATCCGCGGTCCCCCACTCCTGACTCATGCGCGATTCTCTATATAAGATTCCTAATCTTCCAGATTTTCCGCTTACTGGTGTAAATGTCATTTTTCTTAGCGGCTCTATCCGGTTTGGCCCTAGTATCGGCTGCGCTTGATGCCGACTCGCAGCGTGCATTTCTGCACCTGTCCTTGAGCCGCCGCCGTACATTTCAGCCTGCACTCGACGATGGTGAAGCGCACTACCTCAGGCGCCGCGCCGACAGCGTCGATGTGCCGCTCTTGAATAACCGCACGTCCTATGCTATCGACTTTGAGCTAGGCACTCCGCCTCAGCGGCTTTCTCTGGACCTCTATACGAGCTTTAGTGATGTCTTCATTTTTGAGGGAGGCGCGTGCGCTCGTATTGCTAAGTGCTCGAGCAGTTCTGCCTTCTTTGATGACGAGTCCTCTTCGTTCCATTCAAATGCATCTTACTTCGGAGGTGCCGGATACCGTGATGGACAGTGGGCTCAGGACACAATTCGTTTGGGCGGCCATAACATCACGAATTTCAATTTTGGCTTGGTAAACCGATCTTCTACAGGGGGAGTCTTTGGCCTCGGGCTCGCGACTAACGAGGAGTCGTTTCAGGACGACGACATCAGCGAGCCATACGCAAACCTACCGCTGCAGCTGAAGGAGCAGGGAATCATTCAACAAGCCGCCTATTCTCTTTGGCTCAGTAATGAAGCTAGCGGCAACGCGGGGTCTGTTCTGTTTGGCGCTGTCGACCACGCTAAGTACGCCACGGACCTATATGTATTGCCGCTAGTGAAGACAGACGAGGAGGACTCCGCCGTGACACAGTTTGCCGTCCAGCTGACTGGTCTGAGTGTGTTCGATGCCGATGGTAACGAGCAGTCATTTGCAAAATGTGATCTGCCTGCCGTACTCGAACCAAGTATTCCTATCAGTGCCGTGCCTATTGACGTCATTAGACCGTTCTACGAAACGCTTGACGTCTTAGAGTACGACTGGGATGTTTATCTCGTGCCCTGTAGTGCACTTAGCTCGAAGGATGGCGGAATCGGGATCCATCTGGGAGGCGTTGACGTGACCGTCGGCTTCAGTGATCTCTTCGTCAAAGCCAATACTACGGATCAGGATGGCACTGAGTACTGCGTGCCTGGGTTTCTCCTAACCGAAGACTTGCCCGCTATTATTGGGGATAACATCCTCAAAACCTTGTATGTTGTCTACGACCTAGAGAACTTGGAAGTCGGCATTGCCGCCGCACAAACAGGGGACACTGCCTCATCATCGTCGATTGAGGCTCTAAGCACGGGGATCCCTGGCACACGCGTTGGTAAAGCCTCGAATGGCACAGTGAGTAACCTCGCCACAAAGCAGATCACTCTTATCACCCCTTCGGTATCGCATGCCACTGAGGTCGCTATTTCCACAGGTCTCGTAACCATATCCTCAGGCCTTGAGTCTCTGGCTGGGCTGTCGACCTGGGGATACACCTATATTCCCTGGACGGCACCATCGTCAGAATCGATTGTCATTGGCGCAAAGGCTGGCGCCCAGTCCACAAAGGCGGTTGCCACTACTGCTACGGCAAGCGGAACATCGCCTACTAGTATATCGCCCGGGCCTTCCAGTGCGTCGTCTAAAGCTGCCGCAGTTGCGGGTTCTGAGGGCTCTGTGACATCGTCAAAGAGTAACAGTGGCGATGACAGGCAGCCTACGAAATCTAGTGTTGCCTCATCCTCACCTGCCTCGCAATCGTCGCGGCCATCCTCAGCAAGCGGCGGCAACGGCGCTAGCCCGCAGCAGACAACAACGGCCGGTGCACCAGTCTCGAGCGCCATCTCATTTTTGACTCTTGTCGCCGGCCTTATTCTATCCTTGCTTTAGAGCTGGTACGTTTTGTAGCACCCGTGAATTTATATGTAATTCTTTAGGTAGTTTGTGCGATTTGGCGCCGATAGGCCAAAGCCTCAGGCGGCCTGAGTATGCACCGTATGCGAGCGACGACGACAGCGCATGAAGACAAACACTGCTTAGCGGCCGCGGCCTACGAATATACTCTTCTGCATCCACGCCCGGCCGCTTTGCGTACACCGATAAGTCCGGTTATTAACCCCGACATACCGCTGTTGTCGCAACTACATGCTTGTCGCGTCTAAGTTGCCTTCGGCGGCCCCAACATCTGCAAGCGCCGGCTGATAAAACTGAGTTTAAAACCGTTTTCACAAGAAATACTAGATGCGTAAACCGAGCTAGGTCTCATCAAAATGGTACATAAGTTGTTCACGACCGGGCGCGTATATATGTATCCTTGCTATCGATGGCAAGTTTGAGCCGCTTCATAGAAGGCCGTACATGCGTTACAGACTTCAAACTAAACGCTGCGCCGCGTGTAGCTCCGTTGTTCCTCATGGAAATTCATTTTTTTTTTTTCCTTTGCCTACTAAAAGCGGTTTGACATTGAAAGTACGTGCTATTGCTTTTCGGTAAATTTCGTAAGAAGACATTTGTTCTCTCAGAAACATTCGGGAGCAAAAGCCGTCCAGACTCACCTATGGGTTGCTATGTCTACTGCACTATTGGCGCCGCTAGCGTCGCTAAAGCCGACTATAGGTACTGCACCGAAGCGGTCTCAAACGAGGCCGAGGCCAACTACCTCTGTCACTCGCCAGCCCCATTGTGACGCAGACTTAAGTTAGTTTAACGAAGTCCAATATGGATGTAGGGTTATGCTCGGAGCAGCATGAGCAACTACCGGAATACAGATAGTGCTGACAGCACCCTCTTTGCCTTGCACTCGCGGGCGCCATTTCAAAGAGCCATACGAGTCATTTCCGCGACGCCGAGTCTCGACATCTGGGTAGGGTATGCTAACTCGCGAGTTTGTGCGCAGATCGCCTGCAAGCTTGATGACATAACCCTGCATTTCTTGCATCCGAAATGCATGCTTGTGACACTCATGCACGCCCGGCGCGGTCTTCATGGCCATTATTAGAGGCCAGTACAGCGTCACGCGGTGAATACGCGCCGTTTTCATATAGTCTGCTAATATTATCTTCGTGGAGTACTAACAATCCCTTGGGATACGTTTAACCGTATTGTTGCATCTTGCAGGACGCATTAGCCCATCCGGCAGCGAGTTGCTAAAGTCACAAGGGCAGTCCACTACCACACATACATATCGCCCTAGTATAACAAAGATCCCAGACGCAAGGTAAGCTGCACGGCGCTGACCACGAAGCACCGCTTCTGCAGTCACCCTTTTGTGAGCTGTGAAAGTCATATTTGCCTCGGCACCTTCGCACTGCTTGGTTACTCGCCTTTGCTTTTTTCTCCATATAGGTATTCAAATAAAATACTTTCGCATTTGCCCGGAAATACTAGGCTTTTGGCAGCAAGCGCTTCGCGAGCTGGATTCTACGTAGCAGAGACCCCACAAAAAGGGCAGCGGGGAAAATGAAAGGGCCAGCTGCGCATCGGCCCGCCCTTCAATTTTTTACCCTGCCCAGGTACTCCACATTTAAATGCAGCACGAACTGCTAAGTACGAGCATTCCACATCTATGTATCTCGCCACGCTACTGTGCTTAGCTGCTGCTGCGGCCGCGCCGGCTCCGAGCTCGTCCGGCAAATATCTTCACTTGCCCCTGAGTCGCCGTTCTGCTGAGCGCAGTAATGACGACAGACTGGATTCGGCCATATCCCTGGAACGCCGCGCTGATTTGGACCTTGACGTAGCGCTTGCCAATAATAGAAGCTACTATTCTATTGAGTTCGAGCTCGGCACTCCGCCGCAGACCTTGTCGCTGCAAATTGACACGGGTTCCAGCGACATTTGGGTCCTCAACGAAGATGCCTGCCTCGCAAAGGATGGCTGTGCAAACTCTTCTATTTTCGACAGCACGAAGTCCAAGTCTTACGAGACGAACAACACTGAATTCTTCATAAAGTACGGCGATCAAACGGGCGCAGTAGGACAGTTTGCCCAGGACACCATGAGCATCGGCGGCGAGAAAATCACGAATTTCAACTTTGCCGTGGCGAATGCGTCGACCGCCACAGAAGGCGTCGCTGGAATCGGGCTCGCCAAGGGTGAGACTCCGTACGAGCTAGGACAAATTAGTGCGCCCTACGCAAATCTGCCGCAGCAGCTGAAGCAGCAAGGCGTCACCCAGCAAGTTGCGTACTCGTTGTGGCTAAATCGGAACGAGCAGGGAACCGCCGCGGGCTCAGTGCTGTTTGGTGGAATTGACCACTCCAAGTTTGCTACTGACCTCTATAGGATGCCGCTTGTCCATACCGTCAACAAAAACGCAGTCACTGCACTGGCTGTGGAGCTGACGGGCCTCAGCATCTACGACAACAAGGGCAATGAGCAGCCGTTCGCAAGCTGCAATTTGCCGGTCCTACTTGATTCGGGTTCTACCGTTAGCCACTTACCAGTCAAGCTCATTGCCCCGTTTTACAGCGCAATCGGCGTCGAGAAGCTCACGAGTACCACCTACGTTGTCGACTGCGACTTGTTGAGCTCCAAAGACGGCGGTCTGGGCATCCAGATTGGTGGCATCGACATTACTGTAGGCTTCAGCGACCTATTCACAAAGATCGTAACTTCTCGCACGGGCAAAGACTACTGTATCCCAGGATTCGATCTCACAGACGACATCCCCGTCATTGGCGACAACATTCTCCGAACCCTTTATGTTGTATATGACCTGGAGAACCTTGAAGTCGGTATTGCTGCCGCCCAGACTGGCGCGAACGCATCCTCGTCGTCGTCCATCCAGGCCCTGTCCACGGGAATCCCTGGTAAGCGCGCTACTAACAGCTCGAATATCGACACTTTGTACGCTACGAAGTCGATTACTCTGTTCAGCTTTGGTGGAGCCGGGTCAAGTGCCTCTGATGCTCAAAGCATCACAAGTGAGGAGGTCAAAACCGCACAACGCACATCAAGCCTGGAAATAACCCGTGCTGCCGCGACGGTTCCCGCATCAGTGACGCAAACCATTGTCATTGGAGCCAAGGCTGGCGCTCAATCAACTAAAGGCTCGTCGTCATCGGACGCGGCCTCAGTGACACGCACCACCTCGCTTTTCACTTTTCTTGCTGGCTTAATTTTGGCTCTAATGTGACTTTAGATATACTACTAACGGATGAAGGAACTGGACACTGATGGAGGCAGAAACCCTCTACCATGAGAGGAGTACCCTGGCCAGGGCAATCTCATATTTTTTAGACAAAGCAGCGATAGTGCAACTGTCCATTTCACGCACCGTGGTGCTTAATTTTGATCTATATCTATTCTCTGGAAGTCTTGTCTGAGTACTGTACAATTCCTTGCCGCATGAATGCACCACCGAACACCGCAAACTTATAATGCGCACACGCTTACGCACACAGTGGCTAGGTGCATGATGCCCTGGTTTAGAGCGTCGACTGTACATGGAAGTGGAAGTCAGCACGATCGGATTGCTAACACAATACTTCAAAAGGCGTGTAATCTGATAATCTCAGCTCCTCTCTCGTAGATCATAGAGGCTACTGACGAATGACCGACGCGCTACAAAAGGCCTCATTGCAGCGTCAGCTATGGGGTCTTAGCAAGACTCACAGTCGGAACACACCACCAAATAAAAACGGCACCACTAAAATGTAGCATGGCTAGTCGTGCATTTTCGTACATCGCTTACGACGGCAGGGTTATTTCGGCCAGAGCATGTCACGGAAGATTGAACTATACGTTCACAAGAGGCTCAGAATGACGCCAGCTGCCACGGCGAGTAGCGAGCTTACTGGAGTTACTGCACCGCCCGTGGACGATTGATCCCCGTGAGCGGCGCTGCTGGACGGAGCCGCCGCCGCCGCCGCCGCCGCAGAGCTGCTCGCCTGGCGGTTGGCGCCGCTCCTGCTCGACGAAGCCTGTGCTGACTGAGAGCTTTTAGGAGAGCTCTGCGTAGCTGTCGACGCTCCTCGCAAAATGCGGCTGCTCACGACGCTTGTAGATGCGTGAGCTGAACTGAGGCCGGACGCACGCGAGTTACTACTGGCCGCGGCCGCGGCCGCGCTCTTTGTGGACACGGCTCCTGGCTTGGCCCCAATAACAACACTGTGTGTCGCAGAAGGAGTTGCCGCCCACGAGACGTGGGTATACCCCCAAGTCGAGAGTGCAGCTCCCGAATCGATGCCCGGTGCGCTGGCATCGCGAGTAAACGTAGCCGTTACGAGCGTGACCGGCCTCGTGGCAAAATCAAAATCTTCGCCGCCGGTTGAGTTCAGCACATTCGAAATGAGCGGGCCCGGAATGCCCGTGCTCAGCACCTCGATCGACGCGGACGACGCAGCGCTGCCCGTATGCGCGGGCGCAATGCCCACCTCCGAGTTCTCAGCATCGTACACGACATACAAGGTTCGCAACACGTTTTCCCCAATCACGGCGGGCCAGTCTTCCGTGACGAGGAACCCGGGAACGCAGTACTCGACCCCCTGACTATCGGTGGCGCCAATCTTCGTGAATAGGTCGTCGAAGCCAACGGTCACGTCGAGGCCGCCGCCAAGTCGCAGACCCATGCCGCCGTCTTGCGAGCTCAGCGCGTTACAGGGTACAATGTAAATATCCGTACTCCAGTAAATGACGCCGAGGGCCTCGAAAAACGGTTGAATAAGGTCAAGAGGCAGTGCGCTAATGGGGCTACTCGTGTCGAGCACGGCTGGTATATCGCAGGTCGTGAACGGCTGCTCTTGGCCTTCGCCATCGTAGATGCTCAGGCCGGTGAGCTGCACGGCATACTGCGTAACCGTACTGTTGTCGTTTGTCGGCAACAGTGGCAGCCGGTACAGATCCGTCGTGAACTTGGCATGATCGATGCCACCGAACAGCACCTCGCCCACACCCTCATTGTTCAACCACAGCGAGAATGCAGCTTGCTGGACGACTCCTTGCTCCTTCAGCTGCTGCAGCAAATTCGAGTATGGCGTGCTGACCTTGCCAAGCCTGTACACTCTCTCACCGGCCGCCGGCGCGAGGCCGGCAACGCCCATGTGCGAGGTGGACTCATTCGCTACGGCGAAGTTGAAGTTGCTGATGTTATGGCCACCCAACTGCAGCGTGTCGTGTCCCCACTCACCGCTCGCCGTCGAGTCGGTTAGAAAGGCGGCGCTGAAATCCGTGCCGTTCGAGCGGTATGTAGACGAGTCGTCCTCGAGGAACAGGGAACCGCGAGAACAGCCGTACACCCCTTCGCACGCGAGCTCATTCAGTACAACTGTGTCGCTGAATCCCGTGTCAAGGACGAGCGTCATCGGCTGCGGCGGCGTACCCAGCGCGAAGTCGATGGTATAGAAGCTGCGGTTGTTCCCAAGCGACGCACCAAGACTGCCAGCGCGGCGCCTGAGCTCGGGTTCAGCGCCGGTCTCAAGGGCAATCCGGCTCATGGGCAAGTGCACGACCGCGTCCTGCGCGGCCACTATAGCAGCGAAACTGGCCAGTGCTGCGAAATACAAATTCATGCGTGAACGGCGAGCCCCGGCCAACCCCACGCATACGCATTTTTTGACGAGGGCCGACGGGTTTAGGGTGCAGACTCGAGGCGCTGCGGCTGGCGCTGCGGCTGGCGCTCCGAATGCGCGCGCGCTGCGCGACGCACGACAGTTGTCAACACAGTGCATGCAGTGCGTTAGTCATCGCCTCGGTGCGTGCGGCGCTGCGCGCTTGCATAACGTAGGGTATTGCCCTACTTAATATGAGCTTAACGCACGGCGCGAGAACGAGCGGCGCCGAACCGCTTTCGAGCTTTGATATGGCGCCAACATATCACCAAAGGTTAGGTCCGAAAGCAGGTTTAGTTTTTTTTTTTTTTTCTTTACTTTGTAGGGCTGGCTGACATTCACATATGGGCGCGCGTCATTGGCTTGCAGATGATCGGCACGCCCTGCGACCAATGCGCACTGCCTTACTAGCAAAGGCCGGGCCACACAGTGACGGGTCCATAGTTGTGTAGAAGATCGTACACTCAGCCACCCAGCTTCATTGCTACTACTCTGCCTCGCGGAGAGGCAGTGCTGATTCGATCCGTGTTAAAGGATTTGCGGAGACGCAGACACTCTTTGCTTTGAAGGTAATACCTGGTTCTCAGCGGGCACAATAGCAAACTCGAGTTTGTGCTTCGGGTGCTTGTTTACACAACCTTGAAAAATGCTGTGTGTCTCGGCTGTACCTGCTGGGTTGCGCGTCACGGCGTGCGGCATGAAGCAGGCCTACACCCGGACCCAGTTCACAGGATCGATGGATTAGTTATGCAAAAACTGTACAACAAGAATTCGTATGCTGCGCAGTAAATCTACTTTCCGTATCGTGAAGTATTCCCTAGCATGCTAGTGCATTTCGTCCGGTCGGAAAAACCATACACTCAGCATTCGTGATGTTGCACACAGCCTGGGTGAGGGCGGGCACAAATCCAAAGGTGAAAGCCGCTAGGTGCGTGAGCACGAGATACACGATGTAGGTAGGCGGGTAATAACCGTATAAGGGCTATACTGGAAGGCGGGTCTTCTGAGGTGCCTCCACGCGATGTCACGATCCCTTAGAGTTGCAGCCTTAGCCGTCGGTTGCGTTCCCATCGTGCCACGGTCTGGCTTAAGTCAAGAAAGCGCTGCGTCGCAAACCTCACAGCCCGTTCCCACTAATTCATTCATTGTAAGCCTCAGCCGGGTCGGCTGCCCCAATTTACGGTGCTGCCGTGCCCACAGCACGTCCGCAGCGGCGTGCCTATATGGTTCGGCATATAACTACGCCCCTTACGAATAGAAGTCCGCGACGTAGCTTTGCGCTAATTCACGTGTTCGCTTCGGCAGGTAAAACGAAAAGCTCCTCATGTAATGATGAAGATCGTATCTATGCGTAAGCTCAGAAGTCATGCGAACCCTACGCCTAACCGCTTATGCACGAGCGCCGTGAGGTGGGCAACTTACTGAGAACCCTTAACGCTTGAATGAGCCCTATGGCCTGTTGTCCTTGCCGAATACCTCGTCACGCGTGCCGGCTCTCAGAAAGAAAAAAGATCAAGTGCAGATGCGGCGTAAGTGAGTCACGTCCACTATGACTCGCCGCTGGGCCAGATCCTTATTGTCTCGTTCGTGGCCTTCGGGCGCACGGACATGTACAACGCGCACGGCTCGGCGGCACCGGCATGCCCGATACGATTCTCGCTTCCAACGGATACGTCGTTTTGCACGCTGTTGCTTGCGTGTTTTACTGGTTTGTCGCGCCCATAAGTCTACAACATGCCGGGCGCGCGCTGGACCGTGTTCCTGGGCACTTTGACGTGTAATTTTACGCAGGATCATTGCTTGCATTCAGACACATCCACAGCAAGCGGTTCGTCTACGCTACAAGCGCAGTTGTGGGCAAGTTGTAGCGTCCGAGGTGAGAAGTCGAACTTGAGCCTCGAGCTCGGCCTGAACTGGGGGAGGCTCATTTATAGCGCTTTTCTTGCTCGCGCCCGCGCTAACGTGCATAAAAGTAATCATCACTGCGTGCGAGTTCTCGGCCCAAGCCGTGAGAGAAGCTGCGGCGAAAGAAGCCACCGCAAAGGCTTCCGAAGTAAGCACCAATAGCGCTGACCGGATGACGCTATTTACGCGACTACGTGGCTGCTCGCCAAGTCGAGGCCTCGACTCCGGCTAGCGAGCACCTCACGGCTATGAGCGTGGCACGCGCGCATATACGGTGGCCCGCTCAGGGCATTGCTGCTTGCCTCGTATCGGCGTCCTGTGTAATAAGCCACGCCCTTACAATACAGAGCGGTAGCGACGCGTCGATGTTGGGCGCCAACATTGTCGACTTACCTCAGCTCTGTGGGAAACAAGTCCCGCCCACGCTCGCAGACGGCTGCGCGGGGCCGTGAGTGAGGAATGCGCGTCCATATCTGGACACGATCCACGCCACTATATATGTCTTGAATGGCGCCACCTCGTTGCAGATGATGCCTACTCTGTCTGACCATTCGCAGGCCGTTAACGGCATCAATTTATATGCGCAGCCTTTCGTCGCCAGCTGGACCACCTGCCTCTGCTCAAAGACTTTACAACGGTGACGACTACCGCATGGCTCGTGCGCGATCATGTTCGTCGCTAGACTATGAACATTGGATGCGCGCTCTCTCCTCCAAATAGTCTCCCCGCCGATTGCAGCAATTTGCATCTGCTGTTGGCGCAGCTCATTACTGTGATTTGATTGCGATGAGTTGCGTATGCTAATCGAGGCACGCGCCTTCAATCGCCTTCGCTGAGATGCATATGCAGCAGCGGGTACGGCTTGCCCTGCCCATCGGTAGCAGAGCGCCCCACGACACGAAAGCCCATGTGCCTGTAGAACCCCAAGGCCGAAACATTATGCTCGTTCACGTCCACTTTAGACGCGCCTTGCACATTTACTGCGTGCCTCACGAGCGCAGCGCCGATGCCTCTGCCGCACGCCGACGGCGCAACAAACAGCATCTCGATGGTTGCAGTCGCGGGGCTCACGCCGCAGAATCCGAGAACTGTGTCGCTATCTTTCGCGACGCTGAGCTCAACGGCGCTGAGATACTGGGCCACGACCGGCTGCAGTGCAACGCGGTCCTGCTCGGTCAAAAAGTCGTGCGTCGCCCGCACGGACGCATCCCATACTTGCATGATCTTGCCATGGTCTCCTTGGCCGGCACCTTCAATTCGCATGCGCGTGGCCTCTCAAGCAGTGCTGGTCCGCGCGCGCCGGCGCGTGAGCTCGCAGCCTATGCTCGCCCATGCAGCCATCGATCACGTGCAGCTGCCACCGGCGCGACGCGAGGACACACGCATGTGAGGATGCTAGCCCAAAGGCGCGATGGGCAAGACGCTCCACATTTGATATGAGCCGGGACTTAGCATGCTTCCGAGCTTGAGAGCCAAGTAATAAACAAAGCAAGTCGGCTTGGCTGCATGGCATCACATTGGCGAGCGAAAACCCTTATGCTGGGTAAACAGGTTCATTAGAGGATTGCATCCGCAGTGGGTCCCGGCACCGATTATGCGGCCTACTATCGAGAGCAAAAAATGTGTCGCCGTCGCTTGCCAAGCGTTTGCTCGCCAGCCTTGCTGGCAGCCGCGAGCTGTTAGCCGCACCGTGCCTCGCCTGGACAGAATCGGTTTTTGTTGCTGGCGCATATTAGTCTTTTGCCTACCCTGTGTGTCTTGGCTCCGTGCCGCGCCGCGCTCACGCAGCCCGCAGAACCCGTGGCAGAACGCGCCCTGGCTCGACGCCTGCCGGCGAGCCCGTACCGAAGGCGTAGGACGCTGGGCGCAAAGCCCGACTCGCGGTCAAAACAAACTTGGGTCGCACATGACGCTCTCGCGATTGCCGACATATCTAAGGCGAGGTACCCTACGCCGCCGCTTTGATGGGTGGGCTGTCTCGTGTTACCCGGCGCGAGCAACAAACTGCGCATGGTAGCCCTAGAGCGGCCGATGGGCGGCCCTGTATCCTTAAAGTTTGGCAGTGCGCATGTGCTGATGAAGTCGAATCATGCCGCGGCGACGATACAGACCTCGTCCTGCTGAGTCGTCTCGACGCGGTGCATACCCTAACATCGCCAACGTCTACGTATGGCGCGACCAGCGCCCATCGCTGCGACTGCAAACCGCGCAATTGAGCACATTGGCCGCGCCAGATGCACGCGAAGGAGTGCGCGGTCCGGGACTGTACACGCGCATGACATACCCATACCGAGCGATGGGCACGTTGGGCACGTAGGGCACGTAGGGCACACAGGGCATGCAGAGCTCTGTTGAGGATTTACTGCATACGGCAGACTTGGCCCATCTATGCGGCAATAGACAAAGCCCACTGCGTATTAGTAACCCTGCATGAATATATTTTCGCTTAGCGGGGTACGGGTGTGGCCGCCGGAATAAGACCTTTCTGAGCTGCTCATATTAGAATATTCTGCACCATACCCCTAACCCTCGGAGGCATGCTCGGAGTTCCGTGTCGCAGTGCCGCGGTCGTGCTGCAGGGCGCCATCGTAGCGTGACAGTGGGCGCCACCAACGGCTGCAGCACCGTTCGAGATAGGGCATTTTCCTGCCTGATTCTGGATGCGTTTTCGCTTACGGTTGCCCATTTAGCCGGAGTTCCGCGTCGCGGCAGCGCCACGGCGCTGCCCCGATACTGCAAACTGCATACTTCCTGCATGGGTCTAGAACACATTATCGCGTACTCAATGCATGACACGCTGGTTCATTCCTCACGTGCAGCGCCGTTGGGCCGTGCAGACACTGCGTGGCTTTCATTCTCGGGCTCTCTCACTTGCAGGGCCGTTAAGACACTGCATAACCACAAGCCCTTTCGCTTACAGTTGCGCAAACCCTCGGCATTCCGTGTCGCCGCGCCGTGGCAGACAGGTTTACATTGTGTTTTCATGCGCTTTAAAGAGGGCGCCCGGTTGTCATGCGGCGGACTACCGCATGACGAACACAAATAGCATTCTGTCAACTCAGGAAGAAGAAATCGAGAAGCAGGAGGTGGCCGAGGTCGCCGCGTCAGGCACGGCTGATGGCCCCGCAGCCGAGGCTTATGCCGTGGGCAAAAAGATCGTTGGCTGGGACGGCGATGACGATCCCGAGCATCCACGTAACTGGCCGCTATGGAAAAAGCTGCTCATAACCGTGCTCATCTCGCTGACAACAACGTCGCTCTACATGGGCGCCTCCATCTATACGCCGGCCGAGCAAGAAATGCTCCGTGACTTCCACACGTCGCGCGTCAAGGTCGCGCTTGGTCTCACGCTCTTCGTGTGGGGTTACGGCATTGGCTCGCTGTGGTTCACACCCATGTCCGAGATCCCTCTCTTCAGGGGCCGCAACCCGACGTATTTCTTCTGTCAACTCGTGTTTTGTGTGCTGCAGATCCCGACCGCGCTAGTGAACCACGTCGCGCCCTTTGCCGTGCTGCGCTTTATCGCGGGTCTCTTCGCGTCGCCGCCCCTATCCACGGCCGGCGGTACCCTCAAAGATATCTGGGACTACCCTGCGCTGGGCCTTGCGTTCATCGTGTGGGCGCTCGGTGCCCTCTGCGGACCGTTTCTGGGCCCGCTCATTGGCGGCGCTCTCGTGCAGGGCCACGACCGCCGCTACCCGTTCTGGTTCATGCTCGCCATGTCGGGTGGCCTCCTCGTTATCATGGTGCTCTTCATGTGCGAAACTTCGGCGCAGGAATTGCTCATGCGCAAGGCGCGCCGCATGCGCAAGCAAACGGGTGACAACAGCTACGTCGCGCCGGGCGACATTCTGCTGCACACAACCTCGTCCAAAAATGTGCTCAAAACCATGTTCTGGAAACCAATCGAGCTCACAATTATGGAACCCGTCGTGTTCGTTATGGACGTGCACATGGGGCTCGTCTATTCCATCACGTACCTTTTCTTCGAGGCATTCCCTATCGCTTACGGTGAGCTCTACGGCTTTAACCTCGTACAACAAGGTCTCGCATTCCTAGCACTCTTGATCGGCGCCGTTGTGGCCGCAGTACTCTACATCACCTACTACCGCGCATCCGTGCCACGCTTCGACCGGCCAGAGCGTGTGTTTGGGCCGTCGGCCACGGTGGGCAGTATTCTCATGCCGCTCGGCCTCATCGCCTTCGGATGGGCTGCCGCCCGCGGCGTGTACTGGGTGTTCTCAATGATTGGCCTCCTCTTTTTCTCGATTGGTGCGTTCCTGCTGTTCGAGTCCTACTTCGCGTTCCTGGGTATGATGTTCCCACCAAGCGCCGCCGGCTCCGCATTCGCGAGCAACAACCTCGTGCGATCGCTCATGGGCGGCGCATTCCCGCTGTTTGGCACGGTACTGTACAAGCATCTTTCCACGCCGAACTTCCCCGTAGCCTGGGGATGCACGACAATCGGCCTCATTGCGCTGCTGCTCATTCCGTTCCCCGTGTTCATCACGCTGCGCGGGCGGCAGCTGCGCGAGTACGCGCAACGTAAGTACGGGAATCGCCTATATCGCTGATACTTCATCTTGAAGTCAGCGCCGCTACTACGGCTGAGCATACCTCACTTTATAGATTAACTGCCGATTGAACTTTAGAAGTTGGCTGATGTTCTACAGTCATTGTAGAAGCCACCTGAAATCTATGTAAAGGCCTGCACAAAATGTCGGTCCTTTTTATGACCCACCGCTTCAAAGCGCGTTCAAGTTTTTGAATAGAACCGGTCGGTAAAGGCCTTATTCTCGCTTAGTCTCAACATCAGCTGGTATTAGGCCTGCAGAATACACCTGGCGCAAGCATCTCTTACAGGAGAGCTGTGTCGCAGAAGGGAGCCCACTCTGAGCGCCGCGAAGAAAAGGGCAATTCTCCGTTTCGGGTAATTAGTAACCATAAGCGGCCGCGCATAAGACACTCTAAGTCGCGTGATTCTCTAACGTTGCACGCAGGTCAGACCTAAGTCGACGAATCTTCACGAGAAAAAAAAAGAAGCAATGTATAGGGATTGTGCAACCGCCGTTAAAGCCTCCTTGCCGTAATCGTGAGAGGCCTTGCTTGAATAGATCGTGCGGTCAATTAATGAATTGGGCCGCGCACAATTTGAACCACGGACGCAATGCTCTTTTGACCTAAGCAAGGAAAAATGAGCGCTCAGTCCTTGGAGCCGTAAACACAGTACTGCTTGGACTTACGCCACAGAAAGGCCTATTCTGCTATCAGACGTGCGGCTTCGAGCAGGGGTTTGTAAGGCGCGCGGGATTCGCTACATTTGGTCTCTGCATTGTGCTTAGTCATTGGTGGACTGCGAACCGCTCAGCCCAAGGACACAATAGTAAGCCTACATATCGCTCCGGTAAGCGAACGCTTGTTCTTTTATTCAATAACAAAAACTCTTGTCGGCGATATTTCGTTTCGTGGACAAACTGAAGCGTTCCTTGTGCGTCCTGATCATCATACGCAATATACATACATGTGCGTGCAGTAGGCACTCACTAATTCGAATTCATCCGGTGCTTCCCATTATGCTTGGCGCTGCATGGGCTTTTATCATCCTCACAGTCCCGGTGTTAACCTCAGCAAAGCATCACGCGCAATTGGTGGCGTCGACTCCATCTGGTCGGTCGCAATAAAGCAATTCAGAACGCTATGATCCAGTCATCGCTCGACTACGGATAAATGGCGCTAGCTATGGTGTGCTGTGGTTTTCAATTGGGTGTCTCGTCGCAATCAGGGCATAATATCATTCGGCCAGTGCAACGCAGTAATGCGTGTGTGCCAACTACTATTGGTGTCGACCTACCGATGTACCTCCTACGCTAGGGGACAGGCAAGATACTACACCGCAACAGATAATTTGGTTGGCATTTTTTTACAAATAACCACTGCTTGGTTTTAGCCGCCTAAACAGATAGCAATAAAAGAGCCCAGTCCGCATCTGAGCGAATGACTATAAACATTCGCCGAGCTTCGTGCGGAGACGTTTGACTCAATATAAACGCATGATAGCATGCTAAAGCGCCCCGATATTCGCTACTACGTTTACTCTTCATAATTTGCTGCAAACCGCTGCTGCATATACTCAGCCGCCGTGATTGCAGGGTAGACACCACGCGGTCCGGCAATGACTGCGTCGGCATCCGCCTGTGTGAAAAACGCAATCGAATATCGGTCGCCATGATGCTCCTCGGGACGGGGCATGCGCACGCGGTGGAAGTTCGACTTCAGCCGGTCATCCGACCACCGCATCAGCATGTCACCAATGTTGCACGTAATCGCCTCATTTGATGCCACTACGGGCGTCCACGCCTGCCCGGCCACCTCGGCCCCAGGCAGAACTTGCAGCCCATCCTGCCCGGTGCGCTGGAATAACAGCGTCAAATTCCCAAAGTCCGTGTGGGCTCCAGCACGCCACAGACTTCCGTCATTCGCTACACTCTCTTGTAAGGCATAGTAGTGCAGTAGCCTCATCGTACTCTGATTCGAGCGGCGCGTCCGGTTGTGCACCTGCTCAAAAAAGTCGCGCTCAAACCCAAGCTTTTCAGCAAAGCAACTCAGAACCTGCATGGCCACACACCAGCACTTGTACTCAAGCTGCTCGAACGTCGCACGGAACCCGCTGGCCTCCTCCTCGCTAGGCCACACGCCTTCCATGCGCGTCGCCGTGATCTGGTACGACTCCTTCTGGTCCGGCGTCCCTGTGGACGGCCGCACTTGCGTCGCATACTCCCACCCAACATTGCGTATCTTGTCGTGCGCGTACGCGCGCTTCACTTCAGCCGGCAGCCCGAAAAACTTCTGCGACATTTCGAATGCCTCGTCAACCAATTCCATCTCAATGCCATGGTCCACAATCTGGAAGAATCCCACTTGTGTAGCCGCGGCCCATAACTCGTCGCGGACTGTTTCACGCCGCCGTTCAAAGTCGCGCAGGCTGATGCAGCGGATCTCGCGCGAAAGCGACTCCGTGCCGGGGGCCAGCCTCATAGCGGCCTCACGCTGTAGCTCGGTCAGATCGTTGCTCAGTATTGATGCCATTGCTTTAGTGTGTGTCTGGAATGGAGACTGATTACGCGCCAGAAAGGCATATATGGTGGAGGTAGATATGCGAGTGATCTTATCTATGCGCAGATAAGCTCGCGCATGGCCAGTAAGCACACGTGATGTCGCAGCGACGAATCGCCCATATGTGACTCACGATACGCGCGGCGCTGCATACATGAAAGACGCCGACACCGCGGCACGCCCTCCGCGGCGAGCCCTCTGAGGAAGCGCCAGCTGTTGTCCGGCGCGTAACCCTGACAAAAAGCGCCTCAAACTAGATGGATTTGACGGGCGTTGGCGCACAGACTCTCTATATCGGTTACTTTGTCACAACATGTAAATATATCTTTAAGGTTCCATTCCCGCATACGCTTCCTTACTCTTTGACCGGCTATCCAGTTCTCTTGCCGTTTGTGGCGCCGTTACCTTGATTCCGTCGCCGAAGTCGTCTGGGCGCGGCGGAAACACGAGGTTAGCTATACATCCGACGATACCGGAAACCGCATACGGCGTCTGGACAACAATTATAATCGCGTTCAAAAAGCCTCGCAAGCCGCTGTTATGGCCCTTGTATGTGAAGACCCCTTCGAACCAAGTAGACACAAGTAAAGAGCCGAGCCCGGGTACGAGCGCGATCGTAAACACGAAGCGGTCGCGACGCGAGAACTGCGATTTTGATGTGATGGCCAGCCCAGACACGGCTACTGACGCAAACAGAAATGTCGTCATGCCACCAATTGCTGCCTGTGGAATTGCCACAATGGCGGCGCTGAATTTGCCAATAACACCCATCAGTACTAACCACACGCAGCATGCCATGCCAGCTTGCGTTGACGCAACCTGCGTCAGAGCAATGACGCCGTTGTTTTGCACAAACGACCCAAGCGGGCCAGCGTGGCCAGGCAGCCGATGATCGATCCAAGCCCCGCCGCGAGTAGGCCACCCTGGACCCGGCTTTCGAAGTTAATGCCCTGTGTTGACAAACGAGATACGTCGGCGCATGCCGTTATGTCACCAATGGACTCGATCACAGTTATGATGTAAACAGCCAGCAGCGGTATCACGATTGGTCCGTATAACTTCATAGGGAACGTTGTAACCCAGTTAAATTGACCGTTCGGTGCGGCGTCAATACTCTCGTGCTGGAAGTACCCGCAGGCCGCGCATATTATGCAACCGACCAGCAACCCGATAACGACCGAACACGATTTGCAAATTGGAGGACCGAACCGATCGCAGATTATGATAGCGACAACGCTAAAGCCGATCCCAACCCACTGTCTTGAACCCCATACATGTGCGTGCGACATTTTCGCGGTATTGCACATTTTGTCGGGATAGCAGTTAGACCCATCGCCGCAGTCCTGCATGCCACTCTGTATGAGAGCTGCTCCTACCAGCACGACGACGGGACCAGTCACCACCGGCGGAAACAACCTTCTTAACACGCGCTGGGGTAAAAATGACATGAGGGCTTGAAAAAGCGCACATAGCGCACCAGTGCCAATCAGCGCACCATAAGCGGCGCGACAGGGCAGCTTCGTCCCATCGGCAGCCGTCTCGCAAAACCCGGTTTCGTACATTTGAGGCACAGCAGATGTAAACACAGAGACCGCTGTGAAGGACTCACCAAGAACAGAAATCAGCCCGGTCCCGACGTAAAACTGCGTCCACCGAATTCGGAACCGCCAAATTTGGAGAAATGTCATAAACCCCGAACCTATCAGCGAGGCTGAGACAAGATACTCTGCGTCACGCGTGCTTAGGTTCGCAACTGAGGCAAATAGCAGTGGCGGTGCAACAAGGCCCCCCATCATCGCGAATGCGTGCTGAGTTCCTAACAGAATCGTGAGCAGCAATGGAAGGTCCGCATCTAGGGGAAAAAATTGAGGCGGACTCAAACGACTGAAACCTGGTGAATGGGATAGACGACGTGAACAGCGGTTTGTAGTCAATGTCATCACCAACCAGCCCGTCATACGTGAACAGGTGGCGATACATGAAGTGCGTAAACCTACCAGCTCCTTCATGAACCGCACGTTTGAGCTTTTGAAATAACGTGCCTTCAAAGTCGCCCACCTCATGAATATTACTCATTTGTAGTCGTGGTCTTCGGTCGCGGGCCTGCTCGTTTACAGGTACTAAAGAAGCACTCTTTATCACCAGACGAACTGTATCAGCAGTCGTGCTACGTCCTTACCCACAGGCCTCACACTTCCATGCCCGGCACAAAGTGCCGCTTGCCCGCGACTGCCCCACGGAGATTGCCATCGCCGATAAGATCGGTTATATAAGCGAGACGCGACCCTACCAATGGCGATAGGATGCGATAAGATCGTTATGTAAGACGCGACACTACCGATGGTGATGGGATGCGATAACATTGTGATATATGGTTGCCTGTGATTTCCTCCGTAGAGCGCGTCGATTTCTTGTGACTGACTTCGAGAATGCTGCAGACCTAGAAGCCTCTATGGCATTTATTATTTATTTATAAACTCGCAGCAGCATCCGCGGCTTGGTGGACAATACATTGTGGAGGTCGTCCCATCGTTAAACGAAAGCTTGTATGCCACATCGAATGCGTAAGGGTAGGGCAATCTATCTTGACCGCTGCGAACGAGCTTCCCCACTAAGTCACGAGGACTGTGGTAAGGGGGTATGTTGCCGCAGACGCATGAAGTCGCATCAGGGCAAGGGCGCTGATATTCAAAGTGGCGTGACCGCGAACGAGGAATGAGAGTATCCTATCTAGATGAATAATAAATCCAGAGCTCAAGACGCTTCTCGCAGTACATCACGATACGATTCTAGTGTATATCATGTACGAAGGGGCGGCGCTGCTGTGCAGCTTTCTCCAGCTTAAGAGCGCCAATTGGGAAAACCAGCTTGGCAGTAACGAACTTCGACTCTCTAGTTCAAGGCATGGGGAGCTGCGTGGGCTGACTTGCCGTGTTGCTCAATAAAAACTCATTAAAGTCGTGGCGTGTATGCGCTAACTCGTTAATTGTCTCGTGTATAAGCTGAAGCCGCCAAGTGGATGATACTACGTATCAAAGGGTCTGGCCGGCGTGCCTAGTTCTCCTTCTGGCTTTAATTGGTTCATTCTCCATCAGAGCCTTAGTCTTGCTTACCTGATTCCCGCGCGCCGTTCGCAGCCGTATCAACAACAAGGCAGTGTGTAAATGTGAGATGGCTTGGAGACGGTCCATATTCGGAAAGACTAAATACATTGCGGCAGGCTGGTTGCTGAAGACAACAACCATAATCAACGAAGAGAATTGCAAAGTGAACGTGTGACTTCCGCCTTGCAGTAGACTACGAAATATATACATACTGCGTGGCCTTATTTTCATCTAATTTTTTAATGGCGCCATAAAAACAATGGCAGATGGTAGCCAAAAATGAACATGACTCGCAAAGGTACTTGCAAAGCTCTTGACCTTTTGGCCCTGCCCACCGTTTCGACCTATATATACTTTTATCACATGAGTCAGAGCATCAGGAACGCCGCGGAGTTCCCCCGTCATGTGAAACCTCGGATCTTGAATACTTGCATGCAGCGGCTATAGATTTTCTAAACGGCCACAAAAGGCGTGCTTGCACATTGCTATCACTCATTGAAGAGTGTCAAAACTATTTAGGCAGGATGCCTCTCTCTTTGCTAAAAGTCTGTTAGCGGTAGTATGTTTTCTTGGCTGCTGTGGAGCCAACTTAATGGGACACTTGCCGGAGTTTGAGGCAGGGGTAAGTAAACGGGCGCGCCAAGAGGTTAATGCAGGTCCCCTTGCCACTGCCCAGATAAAGGCAGCCTCCTTTCACGCTGAGGGCGGAGATCAAACATTTCAAAGGTGGCCTAACCGTCATTTCACGAAAATGCGCTATTGTAATACATGAGGCTTCCAATTTAATCTTGTGCTCTTATGGCGCAAAGTGAAGTTCCATCCCAGTTGGTGCGAAGGCCAAGACTAGGGTTTCCCCTGCTTACGAGCAAGGCACGAGGCACCTTCTAGCCACTAAGTGAGCAGCCCACTGGAGATAACGATTACGTCCCGATACGGGAACAATCCTTCTAGAGCTGTCTCGTGTCCGATACGACGCGACAGAATCCATATGAGGCAGTACAAGGTGCCCCGGAACAACATAGACACGATACTTCGTGCTTTGCGCGCTAGAATCTAGATAGATTCACTAAAAGCCTAAAAACCTTCACATGAATCTCAAATCAGCTTAGTGCTTGGGCAATAGCTATGCCTGAGCGGCGCAGGAGAATAACGCCTCGCGACGACATTGGCTTTCTCAAAACCGTTGAGCGATTTTGCGAGGACGATATACACAGCCAGAAGTCTTTAAACGATAGGCAGCGCCTAATATTCGGGGTTTTCACGCGGCAAGAGGAGTGTAAGCTTAGAGTTTGCCGAATACGATAATCTAGTTACCTCGACCACTCTGCTGGCTTCGTTTCAACCCCTTTGCAGCATAATCTAAGCCTGATATTAGTACGGGATCTAACTGCACATTAACGCTGCGGAGATTTATTCACTCTGCAATGGCCGCCAATGATTGAAGGCCCACCTTTACCTTGTGGTGTAGTGTCACTGCGAAGGTTTTATGAACCTGGATCTAATCTCGCAATGGCGCTGCCGTGCAGGCAGGTTAAGTTAGCCATAGTTGCTGGCTAGTAATGTGACTACGTCTGCAGTGATGCGGAATCAGGGTTAGCATGCACTCTCTTACTATCTTGGGCTCCGCGGCGTTTCCTTATCAACAAGATGTGAGTGCATGTGCGCCGAACTTTCAGATTAAAGACCAGAGTGATAGCCTTGGAGTCTTGTCACTGATTTGTGTCTTGTAGAATGAAAGTACCGGCACTACCTTCCAAATCTTACGACTTAGAGCTCAGCGCCGAGAAATCGCAGGTGCGCGACGTTGGCGACCAAGAGCTGTTGGCCAACATAGGCTACAAACAAGAGCTGAAGCGAAGCTATGGGTTGCTCTCAATGGTGGGATTCTGCTTCTCTATTTTGAGCTGCTGGACGGTTATTGCCGGCTCACTAGCCGAGTCGATGTTAAACGGCGGGCCCGTGGCTCTCGTTTTTGGCTGGATTGGGGCCTGCGCATTTTCGATATTTGTCGCACTGGCAATGGCGGATGTTTGTTCCGCATACCCTGTGTCCGGTGGTCAATACTCATGGTGCCTTCTGCTGAGTCGTGGAACGTGGTGGGGCCGCGGTACATCGTACATTTGCGGTTGGGTTCAGCTTGCTGGCATTGTCTGTATGGCCGTGGCCACGGGAGTATATCAAGCAGGGCTTATGATAGGCGCCATGGCATATATTAACACCGACGGAGCCTTTGAACCCAGCAATTGGAAGATTGTTCTGTTCTGTTATGCAGTGGCAGTTGTGAATGCGATCGTGGCCATTTTTGGCAACCACATCCTTCATTACTTGACCAGTGGCGTTCTGTACTGGTCTATTGGCGGATTTATCATCTGTACCGTGGTCGTGCTAGTCAGAGCCCCGACTTATGAGAGCACCAGCTTTGTTTTCACAGAAAGCTTCGCAAGCTCTGGATGGAATTTGGGCATGTCCATCATCCTTGGATGTATGCAGTCTGCATTTGCAATGTGTACATACGACTCGCCAGCCCACTTGAGTGAAGAACTCAATGATGCGGCTAAGGACGCGCCAAGAGCAATGGTCCTCTCTGTGATTATAGGCTTCGTTACAGGCTTGGGTTTCATACTGACATTGCTGTTTGGAATACAAGATGTCCAAGCGGTGATTCAGTCGCCTAGTGGCTTTCCGCTGGCTGAGATATTTAGTCAGGCGTGTCACAGCAAGGCAGGAGCTATGTGCTTGAACACAATAGTCCTGGTATGTATGTTCATGGGAGGACAGTCTCTCATTGTAGAGAGTTCCAGGAGCATTTATGCTTTTGCGCGTGATGGCGGCTTTCCTGGCAAGCTGAACCAGTGGCTCGTCAGAGTTGATCCGCGATTTGACGTCCCCGTTCTAGCTGTCCTTGTTACGATGGCATTCGAAATGGCCTTCACCGCTATACTATTTGGCTCTAGTGCTGCGTTTAGCACAGTGACGAGTATAGCCACTGCAGGCCTCTACGTCTCATACCTCATGCCAATTGTGGTCGCGTTCTTGCGCTACAAATACAAGCCTCCAGGCTACTATAATCTGGGCAAATGGGCACCATGGATTCAAGCGCCTGGTGTGATTTACCTGGTGTTTTGCATCGTTTTCTTCTTTTTTCCCACGACGCTGCCTGTGACTGGTAGCAATATGAATTACTGCATTGTGGCGTTCGGCATCACTGCACTTTTTGGTACTGTATCCTGGTTTGGTGGTGCTCGCCATAGCTATGCTGGCGGCGAGGAAGCGCACGGTTTCATGGGCTCGGCAATAGAAGCAGTGGCAGTAGAGGATGAAACAGAAAGCTTGAAGCCTGTGCTCAAAATCTAACACCAGTGCCAGGCTAGAATTATGGCTTCTGTTGGGCAGCACGTAGACCAATGATTTCGACTTTGCTCCTACCAGTGCTATCAGTATTTTAGCTGCTCGGCTTTCAATAGCCGCAGTTGCAATATCGTCCTCATAGCTTAAGACATGACTGCGATGGGAATTCTATTCAAGCTGTGTCTGGGACATTTAAAACCTCCGCCTCAACCAAATCTGACTTTACGGTGCAGAAATACTTGACTACAGCCTGAGATTCTTCTACCAGACAACTTATGCACAAAAGTCAGACGGCACAGATGTGTTGTGGAATAAGTGAAAGCAAGTGACTTCACATTGTGGAACAAGTAGAATTCAGTCACTTCGCTTGATCTTCTGTTTTAACCTCTTATATTCAACAGACTTAACTTTTACCATCTACGAGATCGACACTGTTATCTCATAACTTTGCATAAAGCAGCTAGCACGCAAAAGATACAAGCTGGAAAGCAATTCTCCTGTAGTTATCATATTATAGAGCAATGCGCTTGCATATTGATAAAAACAATTACACAGCTAGTCGGCAATCCTTTGCTCCCACTTTTTGTCTTTGCGTTCGTTGTCAGTATGTTTTATTTTTTCTTCCTGTATCTGGATAATGACTACTGGCTAATGGCTTATGGCTTATGGCTTATGACCATTACGGTTCTAAACTGCTTAAAGCAAAGTTCAGCTCCATACAAGAACCTCAAGCGGTGTGGGGCTGTAGCCAGAGCACGGATTGTTGAGTTGAGGACAGTTTGAAATCAGCACAATGACGTCCATGCTTGCCACAAGCTCGACGTATTTGCCGTTGCCCGAGACTCCATCAGCAAAGTCGAGCTCACCTTGCGGAGAAACTGGTACATTCATGAAGAAGTTGATATTATGCGCAATGTCACGCTTGCTCAGCCCAAATTCGGGAAACCGCATACAGGCAAGCATCCAGTTGTCACGGCACGAATGCATTTCGCGCCGCTCTAAGCTGTAGCGTACCGTGTTACTCTCTGATGCGCATGCGCCGCCAATACAGTCATGGCGCGTGCACGTGTCCGCCACAATGCGCAGCAATTCGTTGCCTCGGTCAGAGAGTATCGATGTGCCTGTAGTCAAGTACATGTTCTGCTGACTGCGAATCGTGTTCATGCAGCTGAAGTGCTCGGCCGGGTCCTGCGCATTGAAAAACAGAGTATCCGCTGCCTCGTTTCCTTCGACGTCAGTGATTCGAATTGTCTGACCCTGCTTGACAGTGGCAAGGAAGTGGTCACCGGCGCCAATGCTTGTCCGGCTAGCAGCGTTGTCAGGGTCAAGCTCGCTGTAGACTAGTTTTGTAGCGACAGCCTTCGAAAAAAAGCCGGAATCACGCGCTTCACTTTTGAGTTCAGCAATTTCTTTGGTTAGCTTCACATTCGCAAAGTACTCTTCTGCCTCGGGAACACCAAGATAGTACAAGCGATTGTTCTCAAAACCGCGGGCTGTTTCTGGGCGCGCTGTGGCACACAAGTCATGAGCTGGGATTGGGCTGCCTTTTTGCAAACTGATGGCCACCGAACGGAACGGATATTCCACCGCCGGATCAAGGGGATGCGGGCATGTATTCAGTACAACGAGAGTATCCATCTCGAATCTCAACGTTACTGACTGCCCCTTGCGGCAGTGATTAGGAGCGTACGCAATGGCACCTGTCAAGCCATCGACAACGTGAACCTTTGAGAATAACGAAAGGTTCGCGGGCAGGTCTCGCTCACCAAGGCCCCACTTTGCAAGCTCAATCAAGAAGCTGTCATAACCGGTCTGCGTGCGAGCATTCAGCTTATCTTGGAAGGTTGTGGGCTGCCACTTTTTTGACACCATGTCTTTAGCCGTTAGCACGCCACCAAGCGAGTCGTGCCAGCCCAGATCATCCTGAATGATTGACGCGAAGATGCGGCCCATATCACTAAAGAGGCAGTGTCCCTCCGTCAGTTTCAGTGTATGCTGACACTTTAGCGAATCTGGCAGGTTGAGCCTCTCAGCAGTGTTCTCAGGATTGAAGAACACGATCCCCACGTTTGCATTATCGTCCTGCGCCGTGAACGTCAAAGTGTTGCCACGACGAACGCGCAGAGACCAGTGTTTGCCTCCACCCAAAGTAGTAGAGTAAGATGTGGACATAGTCTTGTCTTGTCTTCTGAGGATTTTGAAGTAACTGGCCAAGGACGCAACTGCAAGCTTAATATAGATATACTTTATCCTCAATGAGTCAGATTGCCAGAAACGCCGCGGAGGTTAATCTCTTCTGCGGCGGCATGATGTAAACCTCCTATCTCTGCGATGCCTAATCTCAAGCTTAACGGCCTTTAAGTGATTTAAGAGTTTATTTTAGGCCACTCAGAGGTTGTATTTGGACGCGGAAGCGTGGGCTGACGCTTTCAGGCTCTCCTTCTCACACCCGAATGAAATGTTGAACCTGTCTCTCAACTTTTTTGAGCTATATTCGGGTGATATGTTTTGCAAACTTGCGGACTTTGAAGCAGACGGGGTGCCCACGCCAAGACGGCTTAGGCAGGTGACTCCCGTGCCCCTACCCAGATAAGCGCTACTGCCTCCGTTCTTTCGCTAGTCAGCTTGAGCCCTTGTTGGCTGATTGCGAAGCACCAAGGTTCTCTGCCGCTGCCTGTATGTGCTAATCTTTCCGTAATTTCTGGCAGAGCTCATTTTTCCTGCTTGTCTGCAAGGTCCGTATGAAAACAAGGCGTCAGTCTGAGCTTTCAAAAGATTGCGGCAAGGGTTGATCCTGCTTACGAGCAAGGCACGAGGTACGCACCCTGCAGCCACTAAGATTGAACGATGCCTAACCCCTGTCCAAAAAAACGGAAATGTGATTCCAGCCAAACTGCAAAACAGATGGGTTCAAGCTGAGCTGAGACGAATTTTTTTGGGCCAATTTAGAGATCATAACTAGCATTATCATTCTGTCGAGAAAACGGTTTCGAAATACGCCCGCATGAGCTCTTATTCACAGCTATCGCCCTGGATTTTAACGGAGCTTGTGGCTAGGGACCCCTGGTGACTCAGCCCTGTGGTCGAGGCCTATATATGACCATAGTGCGAGCTTCATAAACGCTCGTATCATGTTTTCGAAGGTTCTAATAGCTAATCGTGGAGCTATAGTGTCCAGAATATTGCGCACGCTGCGTCGCCTCGGCATCAAATCCGTTGTAGTTTATTCGGAAGCAGACCGTGATGCGCCGTACGTGCGTGATGCCGACGAGGCCTTCTCTCTGGGGGAAGGCCCCGCTTCAGCAACGTACATGGATGCCTCGAAACTGCTCGATGTGGCCCACAAGAGTGGCGCACAGGCTCTTCACCCGGGCTATGGCTTCTTGTCTGAAAATGCTGAGTTCATAGATCAGTGCGAGGAGAGCGGTCTTGTGTGGCTGGGGCCAACCTCTAGCCAGGTTAAAGAATTTGGCTACAAACACAGAGCGCGAGAGCTGGCTTCGGCTGCTGGAGTTCCTTTAGTCCCGGGGTCAGGCATCCTCGAGAGTCTAGTTCAGGCCGAAGAGGCAGCTGAAGCCGTAGGATATCCCATTATGCTGAAGTCGACTGCAGGTGGCGGCGGCATAGGCATGCAAATATGTAACTCTGTTTCAGAGTTGCGACTAGCTTTTGATTCGGTGCAGCAGCTTAGTATGCGAAACTTTGGCGATGGCTCAGTTTTTCTTGAGGCATACATTGCTTCTGCGCGACACCTTGAGGTTCAAATTTTTGGTGACGGTAAGGGGGCCGTCATTGCTGTCGGCGAGCGTGACTGTTCGACACAGAGACGCAACCAGAAAATTATTGAGGAGTCTCCAGCACCGCTCATTTCCAGTACCACGCGTGAAGCACTCCACGACACGGCTGTAAGGCTGGGCGAGGTGGTCAACTATCGTAGTGCTGGCACAGTTGAGTTCATCTACGATATATCACGCGAATCGTTTTACTTTCTGGAGATGAACACGAGGCTACAAGTTGAGCACGGTGTGACTGAGCTAGTATGGGCAGTTGATCTAGTGGAGTGGATGGTGAGACTTGGATCCGGCGACTTGCCATCTGTGTACGGCCTCAAAGCCGGAATAAGTCGCGAGGGTCACGCAATACAGGCTCGCGTGTACGCAGAAGATCCAATTCATGGGTTTCGTCCTAGTGCAGGGCTTCTCACGGAGGTCGAGTTTCCCACCACCCTACAAGGTGCACGCATAGATACATGGGTAGAAGCAGGCATGGAAGTGACCCCGCTTTACGATCCTATGCTCGCAAAAGTAATAGCACATGGATCGACGCGAGTAGAAGCTATAAATAGGCTTGAAGCTGTTCTCAGTGCGTCAAAGCTCTATGGCATTGCTACAAACCGTCACTGGCTTTGCGCGACTATTCAACAACGGCCCTTCGTGCATGCAACGTTTAGCACACGGTGGTTGGACGGCTTTGCGGACTGGATTCCTAACGTATGCGAGGTTGTTGCCCCAGGTACGCTGACGACTATACAGGACTGGCCTGGGCGTGTAGGTTACTGGGGTGTAGGCGTACCTCCCTCGGGCCCATTTGATGACTGGTCATTCCGACTAGGTAATCGTATGCTTGGTAACTCTGAAGACGCCAGTGGCTTGGAAATAACGGTCAGGGGTCCTACGCTCAAATTTTATGTGGCCACGAAACTTGTTGTTACGGGCGCACAGGTCCCTGTACAAGTCAATGGAAACCGCATTCCGCAGTGGCACGTCGTGAAAATTGCTCGTGGAGACATGCTTGAAATTGGCAATGTGATGGCCCGTGGGATGAGAGCATACCTTCTCGTATCTGGAGGCTTTAAATGCCCTGAATATCTCGGATCAAGGTCGACCTTTACACTGGGGCAGTTTGGCGGGCACTGCGGGCGACAGCTGCGTATAGGAGATCAGCTTTCACTTCCTGTACCTGATAGTACTCTTGAGCCTTGCGTGGTACAGCCCGAAATTGCCGTGCCCGAGCTTGTCAAAGCGGATCATGCGTGGGAGCTGCGAGTCATTTATGGGCCGCATGGTGCGCCAGACTTTTTTACAGCAGAGTACATTGAAAGTTTCTTTGGCTGCAAGTGGGAGGTACACTATAACTCAAGCCGTACTGGAGTTCGTCTCATTGGCCCACACCCTAAATGGGCTCGTGCTAACGGAGGCGAGGCCGGGTTGCATCCGTCCAATATCCACGACAATGCATATGCCTTTGGAACTATAGACTTCACCGGCGACATGCCAATCATCCTCGGCCCTGATGGGCCATCGCTGGGTGGCTTCGTATGTCCCGCAACGGTTATTCGTGCTGATCGTTGGAAAATAGGACAACTGGCTCCAGGAGACAAAATCCAATTTAAGCCCGTTAGTGTCCAAACGGCACGACTGCTTGAATGTGACCAGGAACAAGTCCTGAATGGAGCTAAATTGACGCAACACATCGTTTCTTATCACTTAGGAAACCCCATTATTCGTCAACTAGAGGCTGATGATGCAGGCGAGCGGCTCACTTACCGTCTCGCGGGGGATGATTTCCTTCTTATAGAGTTCGGCATGATGGAACTGAACGTAGCGCTGCGGTTTAGAGCGCACGCGTGGATGTTGTGGCTCGAACAGAAGCAAATTCAGGGAATTATTGATCTGACACCAGGTATAAGGTCTCTGCAAATCCATTACAATCCGATGGTAATTTCGCTTGACGAGTTGATGGCTTTACTCTTCAAGGCTGAGGCCGAATTGAAAGATTTAGAAGGCCTTGAGGTCACAACGCGCAAAATACGCCTCCCACTGTCGTGGGACGACGAAGATTGCCGCAAGGCCATTGATCACTACGCGAAAAGTGTCCGCGCTAATGCACCTTGGGTACCGAGTAACCTTGAGTTCATTCGAAGGATTAATGGTTTGACATCAATTGATGAAGTACTAGAAACTGTCTTCGGTGCCTCTTACTTGGTTCTTGGCCTTGGCGATGTATACCTAGGAGCACCGGTGGCAACACCGCTAGATCCTACACATCGACTTGTCACTACAAAGTACAATCCCGCGAGGACCTGGACGGCAGAAAACTCGGTGGGTATTGGCGGTGCCTACTTATGTGTTTATGGTATGGAGGGTCCAGGCGGCTACCAGTTTGTTGGCCGCACATTACAGATGTGGAACCGATACCATAAGACGGATGTGTTCACAAAACCCTGGTTATTGCGCTTCTTTGACCAACTAAGTTTCTACTCAGTTTCGCATGAGGAGCTTATGATGATACGAAAAGATTTTCCACAAGGCAAGTACAAGTTGGACGTGGAGCCTGTCACATTCAAACTTTCGAAATACTTGGAGGAACTCGGGCAACATGAGGAAATGATTACTACCTTCAAAAAAAAGCGAGAGGCCGCATTTGAAGATGAGATTAGAATGTGGCATGAGAAGGGCCTCTTCACTTTTGAAGAGCAACAGCAGGAAATCTCAGCCGAGATCGACACAACGGAGCTTGCCTCAAATGAGTTCGCAATTCACTCGCCTGTCTCTGGAAGCGTATGGAAGCTACTGGTCGATGTTGGTGATAAGGTTCAAGCCGGTCAACGCGTGGCTCTCATAGAATCAATGAAAATGGAGTTTTCTGTGGAAGCGTCCAATGATGGAACTATCAATCGGCTGGACACTAAAACCGGAGCATATGTGTCGAGTGGTCAGCGTATTGCTGTCGTAAGAGGTTCATAACCCTATGAAGGTGCTATCAAGCATATCGTAGTGCCTGGTTAAGATATTTAGCACGTTCAAGCCTAAGTACTCTTGATACGATTTTCACCTCAGCAAAGCACTCTCCGACAAGACCCAGATTACTCAAGACCTATCAACTTTGCACAGTGAACGTTTGAGAATCGCAATGAGTATTTGCACACACCCTCAATGGTAGCGTATGAGGTATGATAATTTGATACAAAATCAACAAAACTAACAGTAGCCAGAGTATACATTACGTTTGCTCGCGTAACCCGTTTACCTGGTCGGGGCGCTTTTGTTGTTGCAAAGTCGCCAAATTGATGATAATTACGGCGGATATCCCGCAGAGTGACCACGGGCGATATTGGGCCGCCAAAAGCGTAAGCTCGCCAATCAAAGTGCGACGAAGATTTGGAAATTGTTTTTTATGAGACAGTCCCCGATAGGCAGTTCTGATGGAATTAGTTGTTTTTAGTATACAACTTATTTAGCCGTTTATAGCTTTATATGGAATATCACGTGAGTTTCATTGACATATCTAACGCGGTGTTTCATATCATCGTGCCTGAAAAAGGTTGTTCAGATAAATGTTACTTAAAGCGTACCGACCGCTGTTTTTACAAAATGAGCCCGGCGCTAAAGCCTACGTTACTGCGAGAATATCAGTATACACGTTAGTTTACCCTACAGACTATATAGGTGTGCATCTTACGCTGTGAGTCAGGCCTCTCAAAAGGATATACATCTGAATCACCTGCTTCCCGATACCTGCTTTTCGAAACTAGTAATGATTCTTTTCGAACGTCTATCCAAGGTGGCTGTCAGCTCGACTTAATGCATTTATCTGAGCCGGTTTACCCATTTACGCACTTATAAGAAACCCGCAAACACCCCCACCGCGACAGGTTACTCTCTGATTAGAAATAATCTGGCATTAGGGATGACATCTAGTAGTTATCAGACACCATGGCGAAGACATTCACCGAATCCATTTGATTTGGAAACTAATAAAACATAGTAATTATAGACTTTTACAAACAGGTTTACCGCCACTTTATGCCGGAACTCACACGCGCGCACTCCATACTACGGAAGCGCAGAGGTGGCATATCGTGATGCGATAGCTGGGTATCTTTCAGATAAGATTAGCTGACTCAAGCGGCAAGAGCTACGCAAAGCGCAGTAAGACCAGCCGCCGCCCACATGTGATGAGGCGCCTCACGTCGGGCCGCGTTCACGGCGATGCTGGGGACAGGCGAACTAGGGGTTGGTCCGCTTGAGGCTTGACCATTCGGAGCTGGTCCATTGGGAGCTGGAGCGCTGGGGGACGGCTCACTGGTGGCTGTTCCACTAGGAGCCGGTCCGCTGGTCGCTGGTTCACTAGGAGCCGGCCCACTAGAAGTTGGCTCGCTAGCTGCTTCACCAGGAGAAGATCCAGTAGGGGCCGGGTTATTAGGAGCGCTCGTAGTTGAGCCACCGGGAGCTTGGCCGCTCGGCGCTGGCACGCTAGATGATGTTTCGCTTCTAGTCGATTCACTGGCAGCTTGTCCACTTGAAACTGGCTCGTTCGAAGCCGCTCCACTAGAGGCTGGCTCACTAGGGCCCGCCGACTCACCAGTAGGTGACCCGCTGGGAGCTGGCTCACTGCGAACTGTGGAAGCTGTTCCACTGGGTGCTGTTACACTAGAGTCCGTCCTGCTCGGAGCTGGCTCACTAGATGCCGAGCTACCACCAGTGATACCACCGGAAGCTGTTGGAGCCGGCCCGCTCTGAACTGGTTCACTAGAAGCTGGCTCACTGAAAGCTGGGCCACTAGAAAGCGGTTCGTGAGGCCCACTAGTGGTTGATTCACTGGTGCTGGTGCCTGAGCCGCCGTTAGCAGAGCTGGGTGTGGATGCGCCGGTGAATGCCGAGCTGCTGCCAGTCACAGTTGGACGAGTCACCGTGGTATCTATGCTCAAGCTTGACACAGTGCTTGGGCCAGCACCCGTACTCTGAGTGGTAGGCTCTGTGACGGGAGGAATGCTGGGCGTGGTAGTTTCCGCGCCATTCGCAGGCGTGCTGCTGCTGGATGTGGCGGCGCTGGTAACGCTGCTAGTGCCAGGCAGTGTTGATCCCGTGTTCGTGGCGATCACTGATGAGTTGCCATAATAAGGCTTTGACAAACGCGAATGGCCCCCAAAGCTACTACGAATCTGTCCTGGCGTTCCAGAGGAGCTGGATTCAGAGAATAATGCTGAGGACCCAGAAGGCGTAGCTGCCTTGCTAGACGCACTGTTATACGAACTAGCTTGAGAGCTCGTGAAGGCACCCGTAGACCGTGGCTGAGTTGCCGAAGTGCCAGTGGCACTGGTCGCTGAAAGCGACGCATGCGGGTTTCCAGATGCCTGAACTGTCGGACTTGAGCCACTAGACGGATTCCGCGAGGAACCTACAACACCCGAAGTCCATGTCAACGAGATAGCTGTGGAGGTAGCAGGTCTGCCGCTGGAGAGAGAGGCGCGAGAACTAAACCCCTTCGAGGATCGCTTTGTCGTTGCGCGCGTTGCGCGCGTCGAGCTCTGGGGTTTAACCCGCGAAGAGCTTATACCCGCGCTTGCTGGTGTCTCAACAACTACAGTTGATTCGGTGCCCACAAAGCTGCCCGACGTGTAGGGTCCCTCAGTGGTGTACGTCGTCGCAACCGTGCCAGTCCACGGCGTCGTCACCGTGGTAATAGGGCTTGTCGGCGTTTCAACGATTACAGAACTCTCGGTTCCAGTGAAGTTGCCGGAAGTGTAAGGACCTTCAGTAGTGTAGGTCGTCGCAACCGTTCCCGTCCACGGAGTCGTCACCGTGGTGATTGGGCTCGTCGGTGTCTCAACGATAACAGAACTTACCGTTCCCGTGAAGTTGCCCGAAGTATAGGGACCTTCAGTAGTGTACGTCGTTGCCACTGTGCCCGTCCACGGGGTGCTCACCGTAGTGATAGGGCTCGTCGGTGTCTCAACGATAACAGAACTCTTGGTTCCAGTGAAGTTACCAGACGTGTAAGGACCTTCAGTAGTGTACGTCGTAGCCACCGTACCAGTCCACGGCTCGGTGACGGTCGTAATCGGGCTCGTGGGCGTCTCGACAATCACCGAACTCTTAGTTC
>JANIVK010000030.1:0-71084 GCA_030555795.1 Entelexis sorbosivorans | reverse complement strand
AAACGAAAACAAACGAATAGCAAACTCTTCGCGAATTAATGTGAACAAAAAACCAATAAATTATATGCGGCGTGGCGGGGGGGCAAAGCGCTCGCCTACTCCTTGCTACTGCTCTTCTTCTTCTTCTTTTTGGACTTCTCCTCGTCGTCGTCGGCCTTACGCTTCTTCTCCTTCTTGTCCTTCTTGTCCTTCTTCTCCTTCTTCTCCTTTTTGTCCTTCTTCTCCTTCTTCGGCGCCGCCTCGGCGTCCGAGTCCGAGTCCGAGTCGGCCGCGTCGACGTCCATCGCGTCGTCGTCGTCAATGTGCACGTTCACGCGGCTGAGGGCCGAGTTCATGGCGTCCGTGTTCTTCATCGGCGCCTTGCCCGTCTCGAAGAACTGCAGGCGCTCCTCCATCTGCTCCTTCAGCACCTGGCCAAACACGCTCGACGGCGTCTCGGCAAACGAGTCAATGCGCGACGCAATCGAGCACTTGTTCGCCAAAAACCGCGAGATGCGGCCCTTGTTCTTGGCGCCGGCCTTGCCGATGAAGCTCGAGTGGTAGATGAGGCCGTACTTCGGCGTGTTGCCCTTCGTCTTCAGCGCCCGGAACAGCGCCTTCTCGGCGCCGAGGATCTGCACCGTCGACGCAGGGTACTTCGACAGGCTGACGAGCGAGCCCGCGTGCGAAATGAGGCGCGCGCCGACCATCTCACCAATCAGCTCCGTCAGGTTCGGCGCCACGTTGTGCATCTTCGACGCCAGGTATGCGTAGAGGTCGGCGCGGAACTGCGTGATCTCAACCACGCGCTCGGCGAACTCGAGCACGCACGTCATGTCGCCCTCGCTCAGGTCCTGGCCCATGGACGTCTTCGACGCCTGCACAATCTGCGACGCCAGCGCCTCGTCGTCGTGCACGACGGCAGCAATGTCGTGCAGCTTCGACTCGTCGAGCGTGCTCTTGTCCTGGATCACCGTCACGGCCTTCGCGTAGTCGTGGTTGTCCGAGACGAGCGCCTTCAGCTCGGGGAAGTGCCAGCCGTACCACTCCTTCACGCGCATCGCGTACACGTTGATGTCCTTGTCGAGCTGGTCAATGAGCGCGATCGCCTGGATGATGTGGTTGTCGTTCTTCGTCGTGCTGAACTTGACCTTCGAGCGCGAGTACGCGTGGCCCAGGCCGAGCTGCGCGCGCTCGAGGTCGCCCTCCTCCAGGCCCTTCAGCAGCTTCAGGCCGAACGTGCGGATGCCACGCAGCAGGTCCTGCGTCGCCTCGTTCGACACGGTCTCGACGTACGGAAACGAGTCCTTGATGCTCTGGCCCAGGTTCTTGTCGCTGATGCCCAGCGACACCTTCGCCTTCTTCGAGCCCTTCGGCAGGTTCAGCTCGAGGAAGCTGCGCAGATACTCGTTCACAATGCCCTCGCTGATGTCGTTCGCGTTCTCAAGCGCCTGCGCGGCGCCCTGGAACGGCGTGAACGACACAAGCTCCACCATCTTGCCGAGACGCGCGAGGTCCGTCGACGCCTGCTGCACCTCCTTCAGGCGCGAGCCAATCTCCTCGGGCTTGAGCTGGACCTTGAACAAGGCATAGCCCGTCGGCTCCTCAAAAAGGACGTAGTCTGCCATGGCTGGTGGTGGTTTTTTGCAGACCGGTAGTGAAAATAACCTATAAAAAAATTTTTGACTAAGGCAACCACGGGACCACCACGGACCCACCACTGCAGCGCGCGCCATGCAGTGTGCGCCTAGCCAGCTTGCGCGTGCGTGAATTAGGAAAATGTGGCCGCCTCCGCATAGCGAAGGTCGAGCCGATTTTGGTCGTCATCCTCAAGTGGCGGGCCAAATAAGGCGTAGGGGCGCGAACATCGTAAATGCGGGACGGTGTCCTGCTGGTCGAAAACGCCTTAACTTTGTTACTCCAATATTGTAGAAAAATATAGAGCCGTATACTCAGTGCTGCAATGCTAGTCTCAGTTATGAAGATATGTGCTAGTTGCTGTCTGTTTGCTGTCAATCAGGGCCAGCCCATTACGCGGCGAGCGCCCGCGCGCGAAGCAGTACGGCCCGTAATTAGCAGCCGCTCCCAAGGTGGGCTGATTACCCAACCTATCGCGGAATAAATATTTTGCCAGTTGAGCGCCATGAGCTGTGCCGGACTCGACTGCGCGAAGCCCGCTGGCTCGCTTAAATGCCCGACATGCCTCAAGTACGACATTGATTCCGCCTACTGCTCGCAGGAGTGCTTTACGCGCAACTGGGCGAAGCACAAGGCGACGCACCCGAAGGAGGACGGCAAGACGTACGACCCGTTCCCGGCCCTCGCCTACACGGGCAAGCTGCGTGCGTGCTACCCGCTGAGCCCGAAGCGGGCCATCAAGGAGGGCATCGTGAAGCCCGACTACGCCGAGGACGGCGAGCCGACGTCGGAGCTGCGCGAGCGCGGCACGGACATCGAGATCTGCGACGCCGAGACGATCGAGAAAATCCGCGCCGTGAGCCGGCTCGCCCGCGAGGTCATTGACATCGCCGGCCGCGCGGCGAAGCCGGGCGTCACGACGGACGAGCTCGACCGCATTGTGCACGACGCGTGCATGGAGCGCAACGCGTACCCGTCGCCCATGAACTACTACTTCTTCCCGAAGAGCGTGTGCACGAGTGTGAACGAGGTTATCTGCCACGGCATTCCGGACCAGCGGCCGCTCGAGGACGGCGATATCGTGAACATCGACGTCACGCTGTACAAGGACGGCGTGCACAGCGACATGAACCACACGTACTACGTCGGCGAGAAGGCGCGGCAGAACCCGGACGTCGTGCGCCTCGTCGAGGGCACACGCCAGGCGCTGGACGCCGCGATTGCCAAGGTCCGCCCGGGCGCGCTCGTGCGCTCGTTTGGCAACGAGATCGAGCGCGTCGCGAAGGAGCACCGCCTCTCCGTCGTGCGCTCGTTCACGGGCCACGGTGTCGGCCGCCTCTTCCACTCGAACCCGACGGTGCCGCACTACGCAAACAGCAAGGCGTCGGGCGTGTGCCGCGCGGGTATGGTCTTCACCATCGAGCCCATGCTGTGTCTCGGCACGTTTCAGGACAAGCAGTGGCCCGACGGGTGGACAGCCGTCACGCGCGATGGCCAGTGGAGCGCGCAGTTTGAGCACACGCTGCTCGTGACCGACGACGGCGTCGAGGTGCTCACGCGGCGCAACAAAAAGTCGCCAGGCGGGCCCCTGCCGATCCCCAAAAGCGCGAAGCAATAGCTGCGCTCAACGATCTAGAACACGAAGGTCACAAACGTTGAAGCAGCTCCCGTATACTTACGCTCCTCATGTATCATAGCCACCTGCAAGCATTTTTATTTTAGCCTTATTATACGCTCTAAGCGCATTCTGCGACTAAAAAGCTAGCAATACATTAAGTCTGGGGTAGCACCCAAATGCGCGCATTTTAGCTAGACTCAGTTTGCGTAGACTGCCTGCAGCCCAGCAGGAACGGCGTCTGCAGCAATGTGCTGATGCAGTAGCGTATTATTGAGCTGACAACCGTTAGCTAAACCGGCGCGAGTTAACAAAAACTTCGGAATGCACCATGCCGCGGGCCTCAAGGGCCACGCCATAGAACGGTCCTCTTTAATTAGCAAAAAGATACGCGCTGAAGCCAGCAGCACAGCTGCTGCCACCTTCGTGTAGTGCTGCTGCGCTCAGTAAACTATACAATGTCTATGTCGCCAAGCACCACGGGCTGCACGATTCGAATCTTCTCAACAAACCCCGAAGCACAGGGCGCAAAACGCACTGGTCAGCAGTTTCGTCAATAATTATACTTAAGTTAGTTTACTCGGCGTTGCCACCCTTGCGGCCAATGAGCTGGCGGCGGCTGTCGTCGAGCTTAAGCTGGGTAATGACCAGGTTCGACGAAGCGAGGTTGATCGGCGCCGACGCACCGCTGGCCTTATCCTTGACAATCTTCTCGACGTGGACGGCGAACTTGAGGCGGTACACAGACGTCACCTTGCCCTCCTTGCCCTTGTGCGAGCCGCGCACAACCTGCACGACGTCGTCGCGACGGATGGGAAGAGCGCGCACGCCGAACTGCTGGCGCAGCTCCTTCGAGAGCGGTGCGCTCATGATGATACGGCGCTCATGCGAGGGGGCCTGGAAGTGAGCCTTCCGCGACTTCGACCGCGAGCTAGAAACCTGAGGACTCTGCTTCATGGTTATGCAATACTCTCGTTGTCGATGTTCAAGAGCAGTGGTATTCCATACTTTCCAGCAGACAGAGTCCCTGAAAATTCGCATCACGTGCATCACCCTTTCTCCCAAGCTCAGGGCTGCTGTCGCCAACGCTGAGCGGCTGACGCGCCCATATCCATAGAAATTTGTCAGCTTATGGAGCCCTGAGCCCTGTGTATAGGGGGCGCGGGAGGCCAGCACTCGGCCGAGGACTTGTCATCAGCCGCACGTCGCGAACAGGAACCGCCCTGCTACAACAATGATTCAACAAGGCGCGTGTAAAGAACAAAAGAAGCCTGTCGTTATAGTGTTACTTATTTTTATTCTGAGCGTTGAGCAGCGCAGCAGTTTGGACGACTGTCCTTAGTGCGTGCGCGTGCCGTATTTTGCATCATGGGGCGGGCAAAGAAAATACGTCGCATCCTGGGCATGAGAACTACAATTTAGATCACTAACACTGCCATGGTAACTAAATATGAGCGGACGTACTATTTACGCAGAGCGTCTTGTTGCCGAGCAGCATTATCACAAGCGTGCATACAACCCTAGCCTGTCACGCGCTGGAAGAATGAATGTGGGTGCTGCTGCATTGCACTTCTCCGACGTGAAAGATAGGGTTTCTGCCGCCACGACACTAAGATTTAAGCTCACAGAGGCCCACTAATGAGGCCTGCGCTGTACTGAACTATATCAATTTCGGTATGCACGCAACGTCGCGCGGCCTTCACGTACCGACCATAAGCGAGCACGCATTTAGGAAATTCATTTAACCACAGAACAACAACTGTGGTTAGAGCGGTGGCCACGGTATCTACTGCGCAATTTTTTTTATTGCTTTTTGGCAGTCCTTATGGCGTTTCATGCCAGCATTGTAAGTAATAAATTACGCGGGCACTTATTTTAGGAACTTTATCGCACGATCGCGCGTTCCGTAAGGCTCTTTTCGCTCGGACGAGCGACTCATTACCGACATGCGCCCTGTGCTAGCGAACCATAATAGTGCTATTTCCGTCCGGCGGGCGCTCAATTTAGGTTTTCTACCGGTGAAGGCCGATATTGACGCCCGTTACGTAAATGATAAGCACAGAAGCGGGCCGGCGTGGCTCAGCCGGGACCAGTCATAACCGCGTTCAAAGCCATAACCGCGTTCAAAGAGAAGCTGAGCTGGTTACGATATGTACATTATTTGGAGTATAGCTTAATATCACCGTCGATTGATTAAGAGCGGCGCTGGCGACGAGCGCGGCTTCAATTGATGGCGTCCCACGCGACTCGTTTAGGCGCATTTGCAGTGAATGCGGCACTCCACGAGACACACGCCGGGCTGTAACAGCAGTATGGCAAGAAGACCCATAGCAGCATTGCGGGTACCAATCGCAGCCGCCGACGTTGCCTCGCGCCCGATGCGGCGCTTGTCATGTGCGCGCGCAGATCGACGGGCGGATACTGCGGCCGGGCAAGGGTCTACCCCAGTGACGCTGGCACCTCGATCGCATTAGGCGGCCATTGTAAGTAAGCCAAGCCGATAGGTGGGAGTATAAGGGTGCGCCTCTCGCCCATTTTAGACACCCTTCCGCCTTTGGTTGACTCAATTGACCCCGTGGCTGTCAACGCCGTCCCCCATTAGACACACATTGTAACACTGCGCACGCGAGACGGATGCCCTGGAACGCTGGGCCCTCTCGATCGAAATCAGCGTCCAACCGGCTAAACTCTGTGCCTCTTCCTGGAGGCGTCCACAAGCTCAGCCCACACTCTCTCACCATGCACAAGGCGCGGCGCGCGAGCGCCAACGACTCGTTCTCATCGCTGCCGGAGTCGGCCTCGCCACCAAGCGGCTCTCAGCTCGAGTTTCTGCACGGTGTAGGCCATGATCTTCTGGACGACGAGGACGTGCTAGCGTCGCCCGGGCCTACGACGCCGCGAGCAGCCCCGCCACGCGCCGCCGCGGCGCGGCTGCACGTGGAGCCCGCGCAGCGGCGGTCGACATTTCTGGCCGAGGGCATGCTTGCGGAGCACGTTGCGTGCGACAGGGTCGGCCGAGATAGAGACGGGTGCGAGGTGTATGTTATGCGGCTTGTCGAGTCGCACGGGTTCAGGTGGAACCGGTTTCTGCACCGCCTCGCGAGCACCGACATGCCACGGGCGCGGCAGCTGGAGTACGTAGACCCGGACAGCGATTGTTCCACCACGGACGATGAAGAGAACGATGTCGTTACACGAGAAGGAGAGCTGCTCTGACGCCCGGCTTATGGCGAATCCCATAGTCGCTGCATGCGACAGAACTAATTAGCGCGTTTGTTTACGCAACCACAGCATACCCCTACCCTCACGCTTAATCCCACTTCTAAATTGTTTATCTCATAAGCTTCCCGCCACGGCGCTCGCAAACGGCTCGAACTCATTGCCGGCCATTCGCCGCCCTAGAGCGTTTGCTAAACTGGCCGTACCAATGAGTGACGTTCATGATGAGGACTGGTGTGACCGCCAATTGATATGCGCCCAGCGCGTACTTCACTACTTGGATGTGAGGGAGAAGCTCGTTATGCAGCGCGTGCGCGCCGTGCAAGTGGCCGCGCACAAACGAGCCGTTGATGCTGTGCGAGTGCTGCGTGATTTTCAAGACCTCATGAGTGGCCGTGGTGCATACGGCGGCGCCTCGTGCGACTTCGAGCCCGAAGCGCCCCAGTCGCAACTCCAAGCTGGGCTCACGGCAAGCGGGCCCTCTGGCGTGGCTCCGGCAGCCATGGTGCAAACACATTCATCTACTACAGAGGGGAATGTCATGAGCCAGGCGAGCGCTAGTGACGACCAAAACATGGTAGGCACAAACGCCGCGAGCACAGGGCGCGAATGGAGGTCGACGCCGCAGCTGCGGGACCCTGTGCGGAGCCCGGCGCACAGACGCCAGAATGCAGCTCGGGCTGAGGATGACGCGGGTGGCCGAGCCACGGTTCTTGCCCGCCCTTCCGACAGACTAGTACATGCTCCAGTGAGGGCGCCTCCGTCTGCAGCGGCCCTGAGGTACGATAACCGACGTAGGACCAGCTCCAATGGGGCTAGTGCTGTATCCGCAGGCCGGCAAAGCCTTGTTGCTCGCGAGCTCTCCGAGGCGCGCCTCAGAGTGCTGAACCGGCGCAAGATAGTGGCCGACCGCAAGAAGAATGCTTCGGTGCATATAGCGGCGTCCGGAATGCGCGCTGTGCACAACCGCGTCGGCTCGAATTCAGCTGCAGATTCAACGCGCCCTTACGCGCGCACGCCTGGCCGCGGCCATGTTGCGCCTGCAACACAGTACAGCACATCTAAACAACGTCTCGGCGAGAGCTCGGGTTCAATTGGGCAAGCGTCGCGCACGAATGCGTCTGTGTATGCCGACCCACGGCTTGCGCCGAACCGCGCCGGGCCTGGATCCCGCGTCCAGGCTCCTACACAGCTGCCGCTCGCCAGCCGCCCCCTAAATGGACGGCGTGCACCTCTGGGAGCCGGGCGCGTACAGAAGCGCACTGTAGCGAACGCAGCGCCGCCGCTGCACCGCGCCACAGGAATGCGACCAACAAGCAGCCGTGCCGTTGCGCACGCACGTATTCCGAACTCGCCGGCCGAGCCAGCGCTAGAAGTTCATGTGGGGCCGCGGCGGTTCGTGCCGCCGGCAGCGCGGGCGCCGCGGCCACCGCATGCCGCGAACCGCATTGCTAGTCCGCTGCACAGCATTCTCGAGTCATGAGCACAACGTTTTAATCTACAAATTTCTGCATAATTTTACACGAAAAAGGCTGATGTAGCTAATTTCTGTGCGCCATTGCTGCGCATCTCAGGTACCCAAGCATGCGCGGGCCCAAACTTGGCCGTGCATGCAAGTCGGCGCACGAGCAAAAGCACGCATGCACAGGCTCGTGACGAAGCATTTGCAATTGTGAACGCAATTTTTGTTTGTTTGGCGAGTGCGGTGCGCGTGGCGCCGTCGCCACGGCGCGCACGCGCACACGCACGCACCCATATATATAATCCACGTGACCGCGTGGAACAGCTTAGGCGGCGGATGCGCTGAGTTTCTGGGAAAACACCACTGTGGATGTCTGTGCAGCTCGTGAACCCCAAGGCCGAGAGCATTCGGCGGAACGCGGCGCTGGCCGTGAACATAAACGCCGCGCAGGGCCTGCAGAGCGTGCTGGCCTCGAACCTGGGCCCGAAGGGCACGATCAAGATGCTCGTGGACGGCGCGGGCAGCATCAAGCTCACGAAGGACGGCAAGGTGCTGCTTGGCGAGATGCAGATCACGAATCCGACGGCGATCATGATTGCGCGTGTGGCCAGTGCGCAGGATGACATCACGGGCGACGGCACGACGACGGTGTGTCTGTACGTGGGCCAGCTGCTGCGCGAGGCGAACCGGTTCATTACGGAGGGCCTGCACCCGCGCGTGCTTGTCGACGGGTTCGAGATTGCGCGCAAGGCGACGCTCGACTTTCTCGACGCATTCAAGGTCGAGCTCAGCGCCGAGGAGGTGACGTCGCGCGAGCTGCTTGAGCAGGTCGCGCGCACGTCGATTGCGACGAAGGTGCGCCCGCAGCTCACGGACGTGCTCACGCCGATTCTGTGCGACGCCGTGCTGACCGTGCTCGAGCGCGACACGGGCCGCCTCGACCTGCACATGGTCGAGATCCAGAAGATGCAGAGCCAGTCCGCCGCGTCGACGCGCCTTGTGAAGGGCCTCGTGCTGGACCACGGGCCCCGCCACCCGGACATGCCACGCGACGTGCGCAACGCGCACATTCTGATCCTGAACGTGTCGCTCGAGTACGAGAAGACGGAGGTGAACAGCGGCTTCTTCTACTCGAGCGCCGAGCAGCGCGAGAAGCTCGTCGCCAGCGAGCGCGCGTTCGTCGACGCGAAGCTGGCCAAGATTGTCGAGCTGAAGAATGCCGTCACCAAGGACGGCTCGGCGTTCGTCGTCATCAACCAGAAGGGCATCGACCCGCTCAGCCTTGACGTGCTTGCGCGCAACGGCATCATGGCGCTGCGCCGCGCGAAGCGGCGCAACATGGAGCGTTTGCAGCTCATCACGGGCGGCGCTGCGCAGAACTCGGTCGACGACATGTCGCCCGCGGACCTGGGCTGGGCCGGGCACGTCTACGAGCAGATCCTCGGCGAGGAGAAGTACACGTTTGTGGAGGACGTGCGGCACCCGAAGAGCGCGACGATCCTCATTCGCGGGCCGAACCAGCACACGATCAAGCAGATCGAAGACACCGTGCGCGACGGCATCCGCGCCGTGGGCAACACGATTCTCGACAAGACGCTCGTGCCTGGCGCCGGCGCGTTCCAGATCGCCGCGCACCACCACCTCACGACACAGCACGCGCGCGGCAAGAGCCGAGCCGGCATCCAGGCGTTCGCCGAGGCGCTGCTCGTCGTGCCAAAGACGCTCGCCGCGAACGCCGGCCTGCAGGTGCTCGAGACGGTCAGCGAGGCGCAGGACAAGTTCAGCGACGACCCGTCGCGGCCCGTCGGCATCAACCTCGACTCGGGCGAGGTCCTCGACGCGCAGAAGGTCGGCGTCTGGGACAACTACCGCGTCATCCGCAACTCCATCGCCGCGGCCACGGGCATCGCGTCGAACCTGCTGCTCTGCGACGAGGTCCTGCGCGCGGGCAGGGCCACGAAGTAGACAGCGCGTTGCTGCTGTCGTATCGCCGCTGTCGTGCCGCGGCCGCCGCCACGTACATACTTAATTTAAGCAATGTGAATTTACAGCTAGGCCGCCGCGTCGCGGCTGCAGTTTACGCATGATAAATAACTATTACGCTACAACCCGCGCTCTAAACGGCGCTTGAAGCCGGCGCCGCGCCGCGCGCAAATCAGCGGTCCTGCGCCCATTCGTGCTCGCGGCGGATCTGCGCCTCCTCCTCGGGCGTGAAGTCGTTCACGATGTTGAACGTCTTGCGGATCTCGTCGGGGCTCTTGTTCTTGATCATGTTGGCCACCGTGCGCGAGCCGACCTCGAGCAGCGAGCGGATGTCGAGGTAGTTCGCCGTCATGATGATCTCGAACAGCATCTCCTGGTCGACCTGCAGAAACTTCTGGTCCCACGCGCTGATCTCGCTCGCCTTTGCCCGGGCAATGCCCTCCTCGCTGTTCATGCTCGCCGGGTCCTGCTTGTGGTGCTCGCAGTAGTCGAGCACTTTGCGCAGCACGTTCGACTGCACGTTCGGCACCGGGATCTCCGTGACCTCGCCAATGTCCTCCATCATGTTCTTCAGCAGAATGCTCTGGTCAATGACCTTTTGGTCAACATCGAACGGCACTTCGTCCGCCGACACGAGTCTCACTTTGCCGCTCATGGTTGTCCGCGCTGGGCTCGCTCGCGCCACGATACTAGAAACAGCGTCGCGACACCACCATTATTTGTTACGTAATGCAGCTAGGATGCAGCTAGGCAGCGCTGTGAGGCCAAAGCAGCCAGCGAGGACTACGCTGGCCAGCTATAGAATAGAATGCGACTAGCCCTGACTAGCAAAGAGTAATAAAGTACTTCCGCGTGCATTTACGTGCTGCAGACTCCGTACACGCGAGTTTCTGGCCCGCTGCGAAGACCACGCTTTGCCGATGCACGCTGGCGGGCCCTCGACGCGGCAGGCGCCAGCGGCGCTGACGAACTCGTCTGCGCCGCAACAGTTCAGGCGGCCGCTATAAACTCCGGTCCAGGCAGCTAACATCCATAGTGGTAGCCTCGTCGGAACACGGCGTTCCTCCGGCGAACGCCCTGTCAGGGTAGTGGCGCCTTATGACGTATCTTTGCAGCTGACGTCGCTATATAGCCTACGGCTCGCGGGGAGCCAAGCGGCAATTAAAGGCCGGCACTCGTTTCACGAGCGGCACGCGTAGCGTGGCCGGCGAGAGTGGCCATTCGTATATCCTGTAGTTCGGCTTTATATGCTGTAACTGAGCACGTCTGGTCTTCGCTGCGTTTGGCGCATTATCAAGGCCGTAAAACCGTTCTTAGCTTGTTAGTAGTTAGGTAGACGTGCAGGAGGCTCACGTAATTACCTTGCCGCATCACGCGCGTGCAGGCCGGATCTTCGGCTATCGATGGCGTGGGCTGTCTAGAAGTGACAGCATTGGAGTCCAACTGTAATTGCGGGATCGAGAATGCACGCATGCGTTCTTGCAGCACGGCTACTGCGCGGACTCGCTGCAGTCGCGCGCAGCATCGCGCGATGCCTCTTGTCCTCATGTGACTGCATTGCGTCACATGCTAAGAATAGGGTTACTAGATAGCGTCCCATTACGCGAGGTCGTGCCAAAAGCCTGCCAGCCGGCATGCCCAAATCACATGTGAGTCAGTCACATGTGGGCCAGGCCCTCCCCAGCAAGGCGACACTCTAGCAAGCAAGACTCGATTCTCAGGACGCGAGAAAGTAGCGCAAGCAAATGATGCAGGTCAATGTGGGTGGCCCGTGTGTCAAGGTCTTATCGAGACCTGGCCGCTCCGCTTCGCAGCGTCAGGGCTCGCAAATATGCAGCAAAACCCTTGGCACGATGAATCCCAGCCCGTGCCCATATATGCAGCACAACCCTTCGCGCAATTCCAGACAAGACCCCTACCCATATCTTCGGCTTAGGAGTGCATAGACTTAGGGTTAGATCCGATGTGGGGGGGTTCTTCTGTTCTGCACCTGCGCGCATTCACCCACCGCTAGGCGACGGAGACGACGCGGATCCATGCACCTTGTGCCCGGGCCAACTCGCTAGGTTTCTGCTCATTAACTGCTTACCCCCGCCTTCCTGTATCTCCCTAAAGTGACTGCCCGCGACGGAGTCGACCTCTACAACCCGCCGCCAGACGGCGGCGCTGCCGCGCTGGACGCCTTTGTCGTGCCTTACGACGACGGCCACCGCGGCATCGATGCTCGCTTCGCCACTGCTCAGCCACTGCACAAGCACCCCGCGGCCGACGCGAGCGCGAAGCATAAGCGCTCGCGCACGGGTTGCCTGACCTGCCGCAAGCGTAAGAAGCGCTGCGACGAGCGCAAGCCGGGCTGCAAAACCTGCCAGCGGCTCGCCCTGCAATGTGTCTATCCGGACCTGGAAAGCGGTCGCCGCAAGCGCGCGCCCGCAGCCGTGCCCGCTCGCACTGAGACACAAGGCGCCGTCGCGCCCACTGAAGAAGAGCCAGCGGCAACCGCGCGCGGCTCGCGCATAAAACAAGAACTCCCGCCTGCCTACTCGCCCACTGGTGGCGACGACGACCTGCTTGTCGCGCCCGGCGCCGCGGCCGCCTACATGGCCAACGTGGACCACTATCTCGGCGCCGAGCCCGAGCTCGATTTTCAGGATACGCTGCTCAGTGCCTCGTATATACCGCCGCCGCCAGTCGAGATGCCGTCACCGCCGTCTCTGGAGCAAGGCGTTGATTATTTGAAGCAGTTTGGCCTGCAGTTTTTGGACCGCGGCCGCGGCGGCCTCGTCAAGGAGACGAATGCCGCGAAGGAGGCGCCCCTAGCACCTGAACTGTGCCTCGTCAAAGAGCCCGACTTCATTGGCGGCGACACGGACCTGGCGCTGTCGCCGGCCATGTGCCTGCTGTCGCCGACGTCGCCATTTGCATCGCTGGGGACGGCAAACTTCCCCGTGCAGCTGGACCCTCATTACCTACCGCGCGGACCCGTCATGCTCGACGATCTGCAGCCGCCGACGACGAAGGAGTTCCGCGACGCGTACCCGGACTTGGACGCGACGGCCTTCGAGCTGCTCGAGTACTTCGAGTCGCAGCAGGCCCACATCCGCAGCGTGTCGCCGCTGCGCTGCTTTCGGTCTGTAGCGCTACTTTTCTCGCTGCACTCTCGCACGAACCTGTTCGGCCTGCTCTCGTGGACGGCATGGCATCGCGGCAACAAGAACGTGGCGCAAAAGTACTTCTATCTCGCGTCGGAGCAGCTCGAGCAGAACTCTTCCATCACGAAAGAGGAGCTGCTCGCGGCACTGCTCGTGCTCACGTCGGCCAAGATCTCGTCGGGCCACGCCGAGAGCTGGCCGCGGTACCTCGGCTGGGCGTCGAGTCTGCTGAAACGCCACGGCGGCGTGTCGAGCTTCATGGAGACCGAGATATCGCGGTGGCTGCTTCTGCATTTCGCGTATCTCGACATTCTTTCCGTGACCTCAAGCACGACGCCAAAGCTGCTCAGTGCGAGCGACTTCGAGTTCATCTTCCGCCGGCCGCCGTCGCACAGCCTGTCGGAGTCGCTCTGCTCGTGCTGCGAGCCGCTGCTGCTCATGATCGAGCAGGTGAACGAGCTCTCACGCCTAATGCGCGTCGCCCACGCCACGGGCGAGAATCTCGAAGAGCTGTACAGCACCGCCCATGTGATTGAGGAGCAGACGTGGGCCATGCAGCCAGTCACCGACAAGATTGCGCACTTGTGCGTCGCGGAGCAGCGCCTGCAAGTGCGGCAGTTCGACGCCTTCAAGCTCGTCACCATCCTGCATCTCTACCAGAGCGCGCTCTGCATGAACGCCGCGGCCACGCCGATCCAGGTTCTGGCGCGGCGCCTGCTGCGCACCATAGACGGCTTGATAGACTCGAACGTCGCGGGTATGCTTGTGTTCCCGCTGTTCATTCTCGGCCTGAACTCGTCGAACGCGGCCATGCGCCAGCAGCTGCTCCAGCACTTTGACCGCCTATTTCTGCGCATCCACACGCGAAGCGTCGAGCGCGTCAAGAACCTGCTGCTCAAGGTCTGGCAACTCGACCAGGGCGGCGCGCGCCATGTGGACTGGACAGAGCTCATTGATCAGAGATTCGACTTCCGCTGCGGCTGAACATTACATATCCCTTAACTTAACCATCAAGTGTCTGCTCTGCCTCGCCACGCTTTAACATGAGAATACTCATAACCGAACTTTAAGACTAGAACATGCATAGTGGGCTGCGCCGCGCACACGTCGCACGCCATGCGAGTCTTAAATAGACCGCGTAGTGCCTGGCGAGCCGAACCACACACACAAGGTGAATTGTAAATTTGTCAACTACATAGCTGCCTATGGCCTGCTATAGCTGCTTAAAAGTAATCTAGTAAACGGGCTGCCAGCGCACGGCGAAGAAACGGCTGAGCAGGAAACTCACGGCGCCGGCCAGGTACACAACGCCCGAAAAGATGACGACGCCAATGTAGTGGTGCGCCGTGAGCGCGCCGGCAATGGGGATGCCCGTCAGCACGGCGAAGCTGGCGATCATGTACGCCGTGCCGTAGCGGCGGCCGGCGTTCTTGACGTGCGCGAGCTGCGGCACGCAGATGAGCGTGAGCGACACAACGGCGCCCGAGAAGATGCCGAAAATGACGCAAAACGTGACAAGGCCACCCTTCGTATCGCCGACCGTGAGCCACACGGTGAGACACATGAGACCGGCCACAAACGCGGAGACACTCATCATGTTGAAGCTGCCGAGGCGGTCCGACAGGAAGCCCACGCACACGCGCATCACGACGGACGCAGTGCTCAGGTACGCGACGAGGTCGGTGCCGAACGTGCGCGTGAAGCCGCGGTCGACGGCGTAGCTCACGATGTACTGCATAGGCACAAAGATGCCCCACTCCACCAAGAAGAGGCCAACCACGCAGAAGAAGAACGGCAGCTCGAACAGAGCCCGGATGTCGGGCTTTGCGTCCTGCCAGTCGATGGACGGCGCCGTGTGGCGCGAGCGCAGGGTCAGCACACTGACGGCGGCGCACGCAAGCACGACAAACGCCATGGCGCGCACGGTCCAGCCGTAGCCGACCTGCGCCAGCAGCCGGTTCGACATCTGCGAGAAGATGATGCCGCCAACGCCGCTGCCCGAGGCGGCGAGGCCGATGGCAAAGCCGCGGCGCCGCGAGAACCAGTGCGTGAGCACAGTGACGCTCGGGTTGAAAATGAGCGCACTGGACAGGCCGCCGAGAATGGAGTAGCAGAGCACGAACTCGTAGTAGCGTTTACACGCCGACAGAATGAAGATTGCCGCCGTGAAGCCGATGCAGCCCGGAATAATGAGCACGCGCGCGCCGTAGGCGTCGAAGATGGGCCCGACCTCAATGCCGCCGAAATACATGAGGAAGAGCTGCACGGAGAACATCCAGCCGATGCGCGACGGCGAGTAGTCGGACAAGTAATTCTTCTCGAGCCAGGACATGAGCACGGACGTGCCGCTCGAGAAGCCGAAGGTCATGACGATGGCCGTCCAGGCGCCGAGCACCTGCAGCCACGCCATGACGCCGCCGTCGGGGATCGTCGAGTCGATCTTGCTGCCAAACTCGGATTCGACGTCCGCGCCCGGCGCGCCGGGCGCCGAGCCGCCGGACGACGCCATCGAGCTCGTGTCCTCGACGGGGACCTTTTCGATAGTAAGGTCGGATTGCTGCATTTCTCACGCAAGTATTATCTTGGTCGAGTTCTGACGGTATGATCTCAGCCGTGTATAGGCACCCGTAGCAGCTGTGTGTGGAGACGGTGTTTGCGCCAGATCTGGGAAGGCTGCTTAATATATATACTGCCGGGCGGACCTGCATGATATATGCATGACCAATTTTTCAGCACCGATAACGTGACGATCGTTAAACGGCGCCCCAACCTCTAAATACGAGTGACATTTGAGCCGCACCCTGGTGCAGCTCAGAAGCGCCAGAAGGCGCAGGCCAAATGCGCATGCGCAGGCTCATTAGGCGACTAAAATGAAGATCGCCGACGCTCGCGGCGAGGCGCGACGCGGCGGAACGCCCCACGCGCGGCGCACGCGGCCCGCAAAACGAGAACTATTATTCTGCGTGCTACGTGCGTGCTACTAGATACAAACCGTAAATTAGACAGTCAGGCCGCCAAAAGCAGGGAGACGGCAAAACCGATTATCATGGATTAGGCACGTTCGAGTGCTGGACGCGCGCGTGCGACGCGCGCGCCGCCGCTACTACCGCTACTCATGAGCACGTGACAGAACACGTAAACGGAGGAGGTCAAGCGCCCACGACGAACACGCAGTCGGGACTGTGGAGTGTGGATAGTCATGGCGAACGAATCGTTGCGAACGGCGCAGGTCGCCGCGCTCGAGCGCATGCTCCACTTCAACCGCGACCCGCAGGAGGACGCGGGCAGCGCCGTGGCGTGGAAGGTGCTTGTGTTCGACACGGCGGGGCGCGACATCGTGTCGAGCGTGCTGCGCATGAGCGACCTGTTCAAGAACGGCGTCACGCTGCACATGCTGCTCAACTCGCAGCGGCACCAGATTCCAGACGTGCCTGCCGTGTACTTTGTCGAGCCGACGGCCGAGAACATTGAGATTATTGGCCGCGACGTGGCGGCCGGCCTCTACGCGTCGTGGAGCCTCAACTTCACGCGCCCGCTCAGCCGCAGCCTGCTCGAGGACCTGGCCGCGAAGACGCTGCACGCATCGGCGCGCATCAACCAGGTCTACGAGCAGTACCTGCAGTTCATGGTGCTCGAGCCGAACGTGTTCAGCCTCGAGCTGCCCGGCACATACCGCACGCTGTCGGACCCGCGCACGAGCGAGTCCGAGATCACGGCGCTTGTGAACAAGACGGCAGACGGCCTGTTCTGCATGCTGCTGACGCTGGGCGTGATTCCCGTCATTCGCGCGTCACGCGGCAATGCGGCCGAGATGGTCGCGCAGGTGCTCGATGAGCGCCTGCGCAGCTACGTCATGAACAAGCGCGGCGAGCTCCCGCAGAGTATGGATGACAAGCGCGTCGTGCTTACGCTTGTCGACCGCAACATCGACCTCGTGTCCATGCTCTCGCACTCGTGGACGTACCAAAGCATCATTAACGACACATGCACATTCAAGCGCAACGCCATCAAGACGCCTGACGGCACCGTGTACGACCTGGACCCGTCGGACCACTTCTGGGAGACGAACCAGCGCCTGCCCTTCCCCGTCATGGCCGAGAACCTCGAGCAGGCGCTGGCCAAGTACAAGGCCGACGCGAAGCGGCTCACGGGCCAGGACGACGTTGCCGGCGTTGACCCCGAGCACACAACGACGTCGTTGAAGAACGCGCTCACGGCGCTGCCCGAGCTCACGGCGCGCAAGCAGATTATTGACATGCACACAAATATTGCGACGGTCGTGCTCTACGCGATCAAGGACCGCCAGCTTGCGCAGTTCTTCGAGGCCGAGGAGACGGCGAGCCGCCAGACGCCGAAGAGCATTCTTGACCTGTTGCAGGACCCAGCCATGGGCACGCCCGAGGACAAGCTGCGCCTCTACCTCGTCTACTACATCACGGCGTTTGGCCCCACGGGCAAGAAACTGAGCGCCAGCGACCAGGAGATGCTCGAGGGCGCGCTGCAGCAGCTCGGCGGCGAGCAGGGCATGGACCTGCGCGCGCTGAAGTACATAAAGCGCACCAAGGAGATTGCGCGCATGAGCATGGCCGCAAGCGGCACGGCGCCGTCGCAGCCCGCCACGTCGCCAGACCTGTTCTCGCGGTTTACGGGCAAGCTCACGGAGCGCCTGAACCAGGGCTCGCTCACCGAGGGGTTCGGGAACATCATTACGGGCCTGCGCAACTTCCTGCCGGCCAGCAAGGACCTGCCCGTCACGAAGATCACGCAGCAGCTGCTCGACCCGCAGGGCAGCACGAGCGGCGGCAGCAGCGGCGCCGGCGTGACGGAGGACTTCCTCTACTTCGACCCGCGCGACTCGCGCGGCTCGCTCACGCGGCCGCCGCCGAAGCGCACGGCGTACGACCAGGCCATCGTGTTCATGGTCGGCGGCGGCAACTACGCCGAGTACGCGAACGTCGTCGACGAGTTCGGCGACCGCGTGCTCTACGGCGCGACGGACATCCCGAGCCCGCACGTGTTTATGGAGGAGTGCGCGGAGCTGGGCGCGCAGTTCTAGCTCCAAAATGAAGTAGTAATGTAGCGTTTGTTACGGCTGGGGCCCGCGGGGCCCCGTCAGTTAATCGATAGACAATGAGTGCTCGCGTCACGGGCGCCGCCGCAGGCAAGAAGAAGCTGCCCGCTACTGAGTGTTGTGTAGATTTGCGAGCCGGCCGTCGCGCGGCCCCGTTTCACCGTTTAGCTATTAATGCTATTTATATGATCACGTTTGAATCTAGGCTTGTACAGTGCGGACACTGTACGGAAGGGTCGGGCGCTCAAGTCAGGCCTTGCAGGCGCCTACCCTTGCGCGGAGATGCTCCAAACATAATAACAAGCACTGGTGGGTTAGTGGTATACTGAGTCGTTGCCATTAGGCTATCTCGACTCGACCCCGGTTCGATTCCGGGTCAGTGCATTTCTCTTTTTGAAGATCATCTTTGGATTTGGACTTATTTTTTTCTGATTCAAACCTGCCGACAAGCATGATCAGATATACGAATCCTGAGGACCTCGCACATATTTCAGCCGCTATTGCTACACCACTGTTGACTTATATATGTAAGTATTGAACCCGCCATTGGCTTGAAGACTATCAGAGCACGACCACTTCGGTTAGATAAAAACGAGGCCAAAACCCGTGCCCTATTATACCGATACAAGAAGGCCGTGCAGGCGCGTGCAGGCGCGTGCAGCAGCGAGTGCTGAGACAGCGCCTACCGCTATGTACGCTATAATACATACTGCAAAAGGCACTTGATGAGTAGCAGTTGATGCGCGAGGTGCGGCAGCTCAGGTCACCGATTCATATGCTGCTTCCGGCTTATGTTCGCAGTCCCTATGCTAGTGCCCGGACTTGGCCGCCTCGTACACTGGCAAGCTCTTATGCTGTGCTATGCGTCAAGCACCACCGCCGAATCCAGCGATCCTCTGCTGCCACACAGGGAGACTTGCTGCGGTGCGGCAACATGCCGTTATTCTTTATTTCGTTATGGTCTGTTTCTGGACTCGATATGCCTAAATATTTGACGTAGGGGCGTAGTATTAGACGACTACTTACGAAGGATTGTTCAACATGTTCAGCATGGTTATAGTTACAGTTGGTTGACTTGGCAGTTGCGCACAGCCCAGCGCACATGTAATAGAAGCAATGTAGCTTGCGCAGCTAGCTCAGTTGCGGCATAAAGACTGAGCCTAAGCACCAATTTCAGCCGCCTTCATTACTGCGTGTGAGACACACTGAGCTGCACTACGGCCCGCTTATTGGCCGGCCGTCGCGCGAGCTCAGGGCAGCGCGCCGCGCGATAAGGGTTGTGGTGGGGCCGGCGAGATCCCCCGCATTACTCGTACTCGCTGGCCATGGAGTTCCCGAGTCGCCGTTCTGTTGTGCACTCCACGAAGGGCATGGCTGCGTCGTCGCAGCCGCTGGCGGCGGCCGTCGCCGTGAAGCTGCTGGAGAAGGGCTGCAACGCGGCGGAGGCCGCTGTCGGGTGCAGCGCTGCGCTGGGCGTCGTCGAGCCGGGCATGACGTCGCTCGGCGACGCGTTCTGCCTCTACTTTAACCAGGCGTCGAAGACGGTCGAGGGCATCAACGGCAGCGGCAAGTCGAGCCGCAACATCGATCTTGCGAAGGTGCGGTACGCCGTGGGCGACCGGCACTTCCTGCCCTACGACAGCCCGTTCAGCGTGAACGTGCCCGGCGCGGCCGCGGCGTGGGTCGACATTCTCGAGACGTGGGGCGACGGGCACTTCTCGCTGGCGGAGATCCTGGCGCCGGCCATCGAGCTCGCGCGCGACGGCTTCCCCGTGTCGAAGATCAGCGCGCGCATCTGGAAGGCGGCCGAGCCGAAGCTGCAGGGCACGTCACTGCTTGTTGACGGCACGCGCGCGCCGGTCGAGGGCGAGATCTTCGTGAACGAGGACCTGGCGCGCACGTACGAGCGCATTGCCGAGCGCGGCCGCAACGGCTTCTACGCGGGGCCGACGGCCGACGCGATTGTCGAGGCCGTGCAGGCGCGGGGCGGCGTGCTCGACCACGAGGACCTGCGCACGCACGCGTCGCTGCCCGTCGAGCCCGTGCATGTGTGCGTGCCCGGCACGGACGCGGACCTGTGGGAGCTGCCGCCGAACAACAACGGCATTGTCGCGCTGCTTGCGCTGAACATCATTCGCCACATCGAGGAGCGGTTCCCCGAGCTGGCGTCGTCGCCGCACAACTCGGCGGCGCACATCCACAAGGTCACGGAGGCGCTCAAGTTTGCGTTCCAGGAGGCCGAGCACTGGGTTGCCGACCCCGAGCAGCGCGCGCTGCCGCCGCACATGCTGAGCGAGGCGTTTGCCGCGCACCTCGCGTCGCTGTTCGACCCGTCGCAGGCGAACAAGGACTACGAGCGCAAGAACGTGATCCCCGAGGAGGCGCGCAGCGACACGTCGTACTACACCGTCGTCGACGCGCAGGGCAATGCGTGCTCCATGATCTCGAGCCTCTACCACGGGTTCGGCTCGGGCATCGTGCCGAAGGGCCTCGGCTTCGCGCTGCAGAACCGCGGCTGCAACTTCTCGCTGAACCCGGCGTCGCACAACGCGCTCGGCCCGGGCAAGCGCTCGTACCACACGATCATTCCGGCCATGCTGACGTGCCGCGGCGACCTGCTCGCCGCCTACGGCGTCATGGGCGGCTTCATGCAGCCGCAGGGCCACGTGCAGGTCGCGCTGAACCTGCTGCGCTTCGGGCTCGACCCGCAGTCGTCGCTCGACGCGCCGCGCCTCTGCCTCACGCCGGCCACGGACGCAAAGGGCGGCATGCCGACGCCGCACGGCAAGCACGGCGTTGTCCTGAACCTCGAGGAGGGCATCGCCGCCGACACGGGCGAGGAGCTCGCGGCCATGGGCCACGTCGTGCAGTTCGTCGAGGGCGCGCAGCGCGGGCTCTTCGGGCGGGGGCAGGTCATCTGCCGCGACGTGCAGAACGGCAAGCACGCGCTGCACGCGGGCAGCGACCCGCGCGGCGACGGCGCCGCCATGCCGCAAGTGTGAGCCCCATTAAAAGGAGACTCATGTAGCTAAGTTCGCAGAAACTATTCTTTTTCTTTTGCTTTAAATTATCTAAAAAGGTTGTAGCGTCGGCTCTGCACCCAGCCAGCTCGGCCGTCTGGCGCGGACACCTGGCGCGGGCGTCTGGCGGGGGCCCAACCAGCGGCAGGGCGGCGCCAACAACGGCTAATCGTCACAAATAACAGGTGGTGGACTACACAAGGAAGCGCGAGTCCTGCTCGAGGATGCGCGTCGAGCGGCGCGCGTCGAGGAACAGCAGCTTCGCCTCCTCGACGGCGTCGACGTCGATCTCGGTCGCCTTGCGCATCTCCGTGAGCACGAACGCCGGCGCCAGCAGCTGCAGCGAGTAGCGCAGCGACGTCTGCTCGGCCGTTGTTGCGAGGAGGTCGAGCGCCGCGGCGCTGAGCGGCGACTCCTCGACGCGCGAGCGGCGCTCGATGATGGCGCGCGTCTCGTCGAGCGTGTACGGCAGCGTGCGCACAATGAGCAGGCGGTCAATGAGGTCCGGCGGAATGCCGTGCGGCGCAACAATGTCGTCCGTGCCCTTCACGACGGCCTTGCCGCGGTTCGTGGCCAGAATGACGACGGGCGCGATCTGCGACTCGAGGGCGCGGTTCAGGTACGTGAAGCACTCGAGGTCGAGCATATGCACCTCGTCGATGAACAGCACGCCCGGAATAAGCTCGGCCACGCCCTGGTCAATGTACCGCTGCACAACCTTGTTGATCTCCGTGCGCAGCTTGTCCGTGATCTCCGTCTTGCGCGGCTTCATGAGCTGGCCCATCATGGACATGATGTCCTGGCCGCCCTGCGGCCGCGCGTTCGCCATGTCCAGGTCGTGCAGCGTCACGTCCTGCACGATCTCCTTCTTCTTGTGCACCTCGCCCTTCGGCAGCGGCACGTACTCCTCGGCCTCGAGGTCGAACTCCGTCGCGTACACGTCGCTGCGGCCAACGCGCTTGATGGCGCCCGTGTTCGCCTCGATGTACACAACGTCGCCAATCGCCACCTTCTCCTTCTGGATGCTCTCGTAGATGGACGGGTCCAGCCGCAGCGTCTTCGTGCCCTTCGCCGTCTTCAGCCCGACAAGAACGTGGCTCACGGACTTGCCGTAGCCGCCGAGCGGGTTCTCGGCCTCCTCGGGCGTCAGCTCCGTGACCTCGCCCTCATACACCTCCTTCGTCTCCTTGATGCGAATGCCGATGGCGCGGCGGAAGTTCTCCATCAGCGCCTCCGTCTTCTTCACCTCGGCGCTGTAGAGCTCGCTGCCCACGATGGGGCAGAACGGCACCTTCGGGCCGAGCTCCTGCGACACGGCCAGCGCCAGCGCGGTCTTGCCGGTCCCGGGCCCGCCGGCGAGCAGCATCGCCTTGCCGCTCAGCTTCTTCGCCTTGATCATGTCCACGACAACGCCGCACGCCTCGCGCGCCGCCTCCTGGCCAACAAACCCGCCGTCAATGGGCCGCGCCACGCCGTCGTCGTCGAGCCCGAGCCCGCGGATGTGCGTGTGTGCGGCGGCGCGGTCGCGAGCCAGCGCCGTGCTGCTCACGCCGGTCGTCTGAACTTCCCCGATCTCGACCATGAAAAGTTTAGTCAGGCAGAACGGCGAAAGTGTAGAAGTAGTAGCTAAATACCGTGAAGTTATGCGGCACCCCACGCAAAATAAAAAAGATATTATGGCAAGGCAAGAGCTAAATTTCTGCGCAAAATCCTGAACCTGCACTAATTAGTTCAAATGCGTAAATTTGGATACAGACGCGTCGCGCAATGGCTATCAATACTATGCCTTAACTCGGTGCGGGCAAACAGATGCCGGAAGCTCATCGCCGAGTGTTCAACACCGCATTGCACGGCTGGCCGCTGACAGCCGTGCAAGCCTCAAGCACAAGAATTTGAGACCGCTGCTAAGGCAGAACGCGCGCATCGTCCTGGCGCATGTAGCGCCGCAGATCATAAGCATGGAATGAAGTTATGTACCAATATCTATAGCATGTGAGCTCGTTAGAAGTCCGGCTCCTCGAGCTCAACGTCGTCAACAGGTTCTTTTGGTTCTTGTGACTCTTGCCACTGCGTCACGTCGTCAATGTAGCTGAGAATGGTCTCCACCGAGTCGCCATTCTGGGCGTGCAGGGGCAGGAACTGCACCATACCAAACTCCTCCGTGAGGCGGGCAATGGACTGGCTCAGGTCCGCGTATTTTGGGTTCAGCTCCGACGTCTCGGCCGCCGTGTCGGCCATGAGCAGCGGGTCGGGGTTCAGGTACCGCTTCAGGTCGCGCCGCGGAATGTCCTTCAGCATGTCGATCTTGCTCATGATGTTCAAGTGCGGCGTCTCGAGCAGAAGCATCGCCGACATGGCCGACAACACGCCAGAAAAGAACTTCGAGCGGTCAAGCACAAACGACGCCTCTAACAGGTAGCACGCACACAGGTGGAACTGCAGATTGTCCTTCAAGTGCTTCACAATCTGCGGCACAACGGGGAAATGGCTGTACAGCTCGATCTGTCCCGGACAGTCGAAAATGAGGTACTCCTCCTCGTAGTCGCCGATCTCCTCGTCGAGCCAGTCCAGGTTCGCCAGCAGAAACTCAAAGCAGTACATGAGCCCGCCATTGGGACCGAGATCAAGCTCCTCCATCGTATCCTCCAGCGAGATCAGGTCCTTGATGTCCACGGTGAACTCATAGTCCTTCGGGTTCGCCGCAGGGTCCAGGTTCACAATGTGTGCACGGCGGCCCATCTGCGTGATCTGCCGGATCAATGAATTACAGAACGTGGACTTCCCGGCGCCGGCGGGGCCCATTACAAGCACGCCTACCCTGGACATCGTTGGCTGTGGCTTGGCTTTACCTTTCTGGCTGGGGCGCGAAGTAAGGAAGTGGCGGCCGCTCGAAAAAAATTAGGTAATCCCATCCCATCGGTCCCTGCGAGGCTCTCAGCCAGCCAGGGCAAGGGGTGCACCACCGCGCGGAGGGGGGAAGGCCATATTGCCTGCAATCCACAGACCGCACCTAGTTCTTGACCGAGTTTTCCTGCTGGCACCAGCAGGGTGCGCCTTCCTCCTCCATCTGAATGACAAAGTTGTGAATGCCACCCTTGGCCAGCGCCGCGCGCACGCGGTCCCTGACCGCATTCGCCGTCGCATTCGACGCATACTGCACATGAATGGTGCCGCGAATTCCGCGTCCGTCGTTCCAAAACTTCGGCACCGTGTACGACACCACGCCCGGCGCCATATAGATGTCGTTCAGGACGTTGCGCAGCGAGTACTCGTCCACGTCGCTGAGACTCAGCAGCAGCGACTTCGCCGAGCTAGTGACTAGAGGCAGCGCCGACACAAAAATGAGCACCGAGATGATGATGGACGCAATTGCATCAAACCCGGACCAGCCAAAGATGTATGTGAGCACTGTAGAGATGATAACTCCGACGGAGCCCAGGGTATCAGCAACAATGTGCAAGAAGATTCCCTCGAGGTTATCACTAGAGTGGCTGTGCGAGTGCGAATGCGAATGCGAGTGCTCGTGTGCACTATCTGGAACGGGCGATGGTGAGGGCGACGGCGTGTGCGCATGTGAGTGCGCATGCGAGTGCTCGTGGGCGTGGGCGTGGGCGTGTGCGTGCGCATTTCCAGGCGCATTTCCAGGCGACGGCGATGCAGTGATAGCGTGAGAATGCGAGCTCGCGTCTTGCTCTACGGAAACTTCGGCGTCCTGGAGCGGCAGCACAGCGTCGAGCCCGCTGCCGTGCGAATGCGAATGCCCGTGCGAGTGGCCATGCGCGTGCCCGTGGTTGAAGGCGAATATGCCTACGAGGTTCACAAGCAGCCCAATGATGCTTACGGCTATGAGCTCGGTCATCTTCTCGAGCTTTACGGGGTTGGAGATGCGCTCGAACGCCTCGAATAGCACGCCCACGGAAATGGCCAGCAAGAGGCAGCCGTTTGCAAAGCCGCTCACCGTCTCGACCATGGCCAGCCCGTACGGAAAGCGAGACGAGGGCGGGAACTTTGAGAGAATGCTTGCTACAAGGCCGACAAGCAGCGCCAGGCAGTCAAAGAACATGTGGATGCTGTCGCTCAGCAGCCCTAGCGAATGCGACAGCATCGAGTAGAGCAGCTGCACGAGCATGAACCCAAAGTTCAGTAGAAAGAAGTAGAAAATGCCGCGCGTGTCGTCGTGGGCCAGAATCGAATCCAGCACGGATGCCGAGCTCGTGGAAGTTACTGCTGTTGCGGCCGACGCGTCGGCCGTGCGGCCACTCAGCACCGTGGGCAGCAATACCACAAGCTCGAGGAGCGCAACAGCGTCGACTCTAGACCACAAAACGCTGCCCACGAGCACGCTCATGACGCCACACACGAGCGAGTCGTACCGAGAGGCAACTGTCGTTTCGCCGACCAGGAAGTACACGGCGCTCGAGCCCGCGGCAACAAGCCCGGCTAGCACTGAAACTAAGGGTGGCGTGAACAGCACGAGCCCGGCGCCGCTACACGCCAACGCAAGCCCTGCCAGCGCAAAAATCTCACGCCGTGAGCGGCTGCGTTGCGATGCGGGCACGCTAAAGAGCTGCGACCATACCAGCCCAATCACGGGCGGCAGCGCGAGTGCGGTGCCGGCCAAGTACGCCAAGAGCAGCGCCACTCCTGCGCACCATCCCCATTCCCCGTAGTTCCACTCTTTGGGCCGTAGCCGCGGCAGCACGGCCAGCGACGCGACGAGCGGAGTGCACGCGGGCCCGCACACAATCGCCGCGAGCACGAGAAACGCACAGCCAGTGATCGTTTGGGTTATTTTCTGGTGCGTACATGCCGCGGCCACGCCGAGAATGGCGCCGGCTGTGAACAAACCTGCGCCGGCGCCGGCTGCTGCGTCGGCCGACGCAAACGCGAAATGCACAGCCGTGACCGCTGTAGGCAGTGCGCCAAAGGCTAGCATCGTTGAGAGGCGGTCGCCCAGCGACATGGCGGCGTCGGACGTAGCGACGACGCGCTGCGAGGGCACGCGCTGCGACGTGTGTCTCTGGAAGTCGCTGAGCATGCCTGGAACGCTATGGAAGCCCCACGCGTCGGGCGTGATTGTTGTTCGCCGCACGGGCGTGATGCGGATCGTGTCCGTGCGCGCGCGCTGCTTCGGCAGCGTCCGCGGCTTCTCGTTAGCGTCCATCGACCTGATGAAGAACACCTAACCCGCGCACCCTTTAGTACTCGAAATGAGATGCAGTTGCATAATCGACGCGGTGCTCGTAAATACAGGCGCGCGGAGCTATTCAGATGTGCTTGGCGGGTCTCGTCGATTAGAAGTACGTCGCTAACTACTTCCCTCTATTCAATGTGCTAATTGTGGAGCGAGCTATTGTAGTGAATGTTTGCATCATCACTGAAGCCGCCTAACAGCACACAATTTGCACTGCACCTCAGGGTGGTTTGCGCGTACCCTTTGCAGCACAGTGCAGTGCGTCCTTGAATTTCGATTCTGGCTCGCGGCACGACACGGGTTTGATGTCTCCCGGTAAGTATCGCGGAATAGCATGAGCACATAAAAGCATCCGCGAGGTTTCGCACAGCTCAACTGGAAGGCGCGCGTACTTGAAGACCTTCACGTTGTTCTTGGATCGCAACATTTGCAAATGCTACTAGGATAACTGTCTCCATAGAGTATGGAGGCCCTGCTAGCGTTGTGTAGGTATTTGCCGCTGGCGTTTCCTGTTAATTCGCCTTCGGGTAGCAACTGAGTCCATACTTCGAGAGCTCAGTACCTGACCAGACCTAGATGGGGTGCTACGTAGCTTGAAAAGAGAGACCTTGCCACATACAGGTATAATCAAGTGCGCTGCGCGATCAATTTCAATGACCACGTTCCCACAGGTGCAACTGAGCGCGCACGAAAAGCTCTTCATGGATATACTATATAGCTAGTGATGGACTTATTGTACCTTGATAGCAATACGAAGCCTATTATCAGCATCGAAGAAGATTATGGGCAGCCGCGGCTATGCGTGCACAGGGCCGCTCGCACGGCACAGCTGTGATCGGCACGAAAGACAAGAGAGATAAAGATAAGCATGCATGCCCCGCAAGCAATACGGCGCAGCGGGTACTCATTTTTCTTGCGCTGTTTTTGGACTTATGGCGACATGCCGCATACGAAGCAACGAAGGCGGCACTATATGCATGTTCCGTTATCGACTGGGCTAGGTCTGCCTCGGGAAATGGTAGCTGCCGCATGATGCAATGTACGGCAGTGCGACGGCGCCCGCGACTTTGCATTCAGTTTATATAGTGCTTTGCGTTCAGTGCCTTTATTAGGACTGACTGAGTGTAAGAAAATATTTCAACTGGAACTATGTAAAAAAACAGGACAGCCAGGAGCCTCTACAACCTTGTCTGGAAAATACTGCTCATTCCCTCGCCGCGTGCCCGGGCGAATTATGTCATTTCCCGATCTCTTGAGTGCATATGGAGCCGTCAGTGGGGCCGAGGTAGAGCCGGCATTATAAAAGGCGGAACTCACCAGCATTAGGCTACACCTCAAAGCGGCTTGACCTGATGAAGATTATTCCTGCATTGCTTGCTACGGCTATGGCTTGGCCCGCGGCCAGTCCGGAACTCAGTGCAAAGGTCGCTGACTGGATTGAGAATGACGTGCCAATCTACCAAGGCATCAATGCAGACGATGCAGTTACTACGTTCTCGTTACATGATGCGAACGACGCAGGAAAGTCTATCTTTGACTCCAAAGTGATCGGAACACTCACGCTGACGGGCAATCCGAGGTACAGTGAGATCTTGGAAGCGGCCAATGGGAAGGGATTTTCGCTTCATAACTCAACTGTGAGCCCAGTGAACAACATCTTATACTCATTCTGCTGCTCAGTCACTATTTGTAGCCTTACGATCTCAGCCCATTTGCGCTAGTGGCAAGTGACTGGGCAACGGCGCGTCTCTTCGATATAAAACTGCCCGTGAGTTTCGCCCTAGCGGAAAAGTTGGCTACGAACGCGTTCTAAAAGTATGCCGGACAGTACCACCGCTTTGCTTCTGACTTCGTAGGCATGCTTCGCTCTTTTTTGACTATTAAGTAGGGTCATTCTTTCCAAATGCCTTCAGGCACCTATGTAGTTAAGTACTCAAGTAACAAGACGCACATCGCTGCATTGCCCGTTGCTGTACCTAACGCGCCGAGGGCTGCGCTTCACAGAACTCATGCGGCCTTAGAAACACAGAGCAAAGCGATACAGCGATCTTGGAAGCCAAAGACAAGACTCATTGATTCTTAGAATGGTGAAGTTGCCATCATAGGCAGAACTAACAGCCACGCGTGAACAGCACATTCTCATTAGAGGCTTTAAGGTTACCCACACGGAGCCCACGCGCCTATACACGTGATTATGGTACATGGTGCACGATTATGCACGCCGCGAACATACGTCCCTAACCCAATACATGACCACAGTACCTCAATATAAGAGCGGAGAGAGACAGCAACAAGAGAGCGGTCTGTATAGGCCAGTGCCAGCTGGTGGGTCGCATGAGATTACCAATGCTGCGACCGAACGTTACGGCCCACGGCTGCACTAGAGGGCTCGCGTCCATAGGTGAAAGCGGAAACTAATATTGGCAGGAATCTTGCAGCTAAATAAAATTCAGCTCTACGTAATGAATGGCAACACTCCTGGCCAAGCCGCCGGGCTTGTACATGACATTTAAACCCATGTGACGCGATAGTGGTTTCTATCGTGGTGACAGCTTGAGTATCTGATGAAGCTTGTTGCTGGGGTGACTGTCGCTCTAATTCGTAAAAATCTTGGCGATGGCTTAAGTGATAACTGTGTCGGTGGCGGACTCTTATATGAGGCCTGCACGCGGACATGGGAAACAACAAGAGCAGCGGGCACTGTGGTAGTTGTTACGCTGCCCAGTCTAAAGAGCGATAACTTCTGATCGCAGTAACGATGGCTTCCACATTTAGTGACCGGAGGAGTGACGCGCCTGAAAGGGTGACGCCACTAACGACTACGTCACGCGATTTATTGTCTCGTTGTATCCGCAGATTCCACTTAACTTGTAAGTCCGAGGGTTAGTGTCGTGCCAATTTAAACCGAGACCAAAAGTAAGCCCCCAATAACCTAGAAATCCGCCTCGAGATGTCACCCCCATAGCTCCTTATGTTTCAGCAGTGTTGCCTCTCCTGGGCAGTGGCCAGGGGCAGGGTTGTGTAAATGCTGCTGCATCGGTTAACCTAAATGCTGGGAAAGGTTAATGATGGACGTGAGCGGCATCTTATGAATGACGGCTTATCGTACAATTCCCACCCTCGAAGGTTGCCACCTGTAGTTGGCAAACTCGATGTGTGCTGCCGCATGCAACAAAAAACGATTCCAGAAGTCCGACCAAATATCTGCCGCTCGCGCTGCAAAGAAGCGGGGCGCCGCTCGTGCTGCCAAGCATAAGCTCCAACACACTAGAAGCACTTCCTCGCCCGTTTCCCAGAGCCGTGCCAAAAGCTAGGCTGAAGGCTCGGTTGAGGTTTCGACTGAGGGCTCGCCTGAGAACTCATCTGAAAGCCCGTCTAGGATAACGTCTGACAACTTGTCTGAGGGTCCGCCTTAGACGCACGCAGAGCCGCATAGCCAGAAGTATCAGACGCACACTGCTATGCAGGAGGATGCTGCGGCTGACAGCGAGGATCCAGATTCCAGCATAAAATCCGACGGCTTTGTGATCGACTCAATGAAACGCCTCATGGAGGAAAACCTTCAGGGGCTGGGAGAGTACGCTGCACAGGGCAAAGTGCCGTTTTTCTATGCATGCTACCGTGGCCAACTTCTGGATAAACAGCTGGGCGACGTCGGCCGGCCGCCGCGATAGAATCTGCTGCCTGAAGACAAAAAGCTGCCCGCAAACACTCTAGTTCTGCCTGATGACCGAGTCCAGCTGGATAAGAGCGCAGCCAAACGTCTCCAGGAAATCTGCGAAGTGGCAGCTAAACGAGCTCACGACCGAACCTTGCACGTCGACGTACTGGAGGAGCTTGCTGATGTGCTGCGAGATGTGCTGGAGCCTCATGTGGAGTCATACTTGTCTGGCACTCTTAAACTCATCGATTCTGGGGAAATGAAGGTCAATGTATTGCCGAGTGAAAAGGTAGCGAACCTGACTATCTTATTCGAGATATCATTAGCGGGTGTGGAGGAGAACAAGCTATCTGCCGGGGTCGCTGTTGAAATGGCACATGTTCTCAATTGTCTGGTTAGCTCGACGGGTAGGCTGTGTACTCCACCTCTCCCGCGCGAAGTAATACGGGATAAAAAAGCGCGCGTTGAATTTGGAATATTTTGGTCTGCTGTGCTACCAGCTACTCTCTCGTGTTGTATTGAACAGTGCAAAGCAGGCACCTTGCGAATCGCATTTCTTGGCGACCTGATTGATATTTTCAATACAATGGCTTTTAACCCGTACAAAGGCAAACGCTTCTGATTCACTCTTATGTTAGTTTATGCGTCCCTCAATTATTTATTTACTAAGAGGCCTCTCGTTCGTCGGCACGGGTAGAAGCGGCGAGGGTACTCTTTAGCAACGTAGCAGCGCCTTTCGCCATAATTCAACAAGTCCGACATCTATAATATCTACTCTCGCCATTAATACATCCCTTCGTGTTCCTACGATCAATGTGCAAGCACATCTACAATGCGATTCTTGCCATGACATACACGCTGTGATTCTTCCATAAATTTGGCGTCTAGAGTTTCTCGTGGAGGCATTGGTGTTCGCATGTAGCATTTGTGAACGACGCTTTATTGGGCTCACTCATTCTTAGCCTTCGGCCTCCTGAAACTTCGCAGGGTTGTGAAGAGCACTGCAAAGAAGCCCAGGACCACCACGACAAGCGTCGAAATGTCCGCCGTTCGCGCATGCTGAGGCGCAATTGCAGGCACGATAAACTCGACTGGGTCCGATTCAATCACGTAGAATGCCGTGTCCCCGAGCGGGTAGACCGACGATAAGCCAATCGACTCACGGTCCTCGAGGTTTTTGCGCTCAGGCATGCGCTCGTCACGACACGCCCAATAAACCGACGGTTCGGGGAGTATGCCGCGATGCTCTAAAGCGGCATCGGGCCGCGCGTAGCGGAAATGCAGTGGGATGCGATGCGTGGTGGGCTCGCTGAGCATGAATAGGCCCACGGAGCCCTTGTTCACGGCCCACACAGGGAGCTCCAGATCCGTTTCTCCCCACACACCCATGAGCTCGCTGGGCGGGTCGTATCGCGGCAGGTCGTCGAGCTGGTACTGGTCTATGAACAGCTCCGCGGGTAGATCAAGCTTAGCGAACAGCCTGCAGGCAGGCAGCGGCTTTGCGGCGTCAATTGCGAGCTCAAGAGTCGGGTGTAGCCCGTAGGGCTCGACGAAGCTGGCGGCGGCCCGGCCTGCAGCTGCACGGTGTCGCGGGTACCAATGCAGAAGAATGGGTTCGCTGAGCTCATCGACGCCAAGCTTGCGGACGCGGCCATGCAGAGTGATTTCGCCGTCTGCGTGCTGCGCGGTGAGCACGCCGACCTCGGCCGGTGCTTGAACGGTCTCCGTCCACGCCGCGGGTGCGAACCACGCCTCGGCAATCACCTCGTTTGTGCTGGGATTCGTCGAGATTCGCAAAGCATCCGCATTCCGCAGATCAGCAAAGTCTGGCTCCGTGGGCTCCGGAGCGCTATCACTGTACCACGACAGCCAGCTGTCGACTTCAATGGGCTCGCCTATGCGCAGACCAAACTTGGCCGCCCACCGCTGCACGGCAAGAGGGCTTGCGTCTAGGCTTGCATCAATGTGGGTATGAAGTCCTGCAGGAGGGTCAAAGGGAAGCGCAAGCACACGCTTTCGCGCCCACTCTAACGACACAAGGCCTAGTTCGGGGCTCGCGTCGCGGGGCAGCCTAATGCGCACATGCTTACTTGCGAGCAGCCCGTTCACGGCCACAGTGTTTTTGTTCACGGCTTTAAGATGGCTGGTAGGGTCGACCGAATCCTCTTTGTTCACAACATAGGTGACGCGGCGCTTCATTGCCTGTGCCTGGCCTGCCAGCGTGGGGGAGTTATCAGCAGCCGCTTAGCAGTAAGTAGTTCTTAGTGATGCGGCCCAACTTTGGTCGCCAAAACAGCGGGGATCAGAGAAAACGAAGCGAAGAAACTGTACGGGGCTAGAAGTTCATGAAAATGCTTTTTAGCGCACGCGTGCTGCTATGCATTTGATCAGACTAAAATCTAATGACGTCGCAGAGACGTGTTGCGTGAAGAGCGTCGGGGTTTAGACATTTAACGTAGCTAATTAAAGTAGCGCGCAATTACAGAGAAGCACATATTATCTGTGAATGCCGCATATTTGGCGGCTTAGACGAATGTGCTCTGCGCGCTTGCAGTGCCTTGTGGGGCCCAATTACGCTGCCTACGTTTGACGCGTGTGGGCGCTAGGTTAGTCAGGGCGAATCAAGGGCGGGGGAGCCAGCCACTTCTGTCACTTGACCCCTGGCGGCACGCGTCGGATCCAGCCAGCCATCTTCAGTGGTTCCAAACCGACGCAGAGCCGCAGAGCCTTGCAAGAGCAGCCACGCAATGGAGCCAAGCACGCCGCCACGGGCGCACAGCTCGCGAGCCGCGCCGGCAACGCCCGCGACGCCGCGCTTCGGCACGTTCCAGGACCTGCCCGACGCCGAGCGCAAGCAGGAGCGCACGCGCACTCCGCACAGGAGAAAGCGCGCGGCGGCCGAGCTGGCGACGCCGCGCCAGACTCCTCATAAGCGCAAAGTCCTCATAACGCCTAAGCAGCAGCTGCTCTTCAGGGAGCCTGAGCCGGCGCTGAGTCTTGTGGAGGAGGAGGAGGACGACGCCGAGCACGAGGAGGCCGAAACGGAGGCCGAGAGCGACGAAGACGAGCTCGAGCAAAGCACCGAGCTCTATGCCAGCGAGGAGAACGAGTCCGAGCTCTCGGATGACGAGCAGCCCGCGGCGGCAGTCCACGATACGGCGCGCGCAAGACGAGACCAGACGCCGCAGAAGCAAATACGACCGCCAATACAGGACGCAGCACGGGGAAGCGAGGCGGAACCTCTTGCGCGTGGTCCGGATCAGCGAATAGCAGAGCCCGCCGTCGACTGGGGGCACCCGCATCAAGACAAGCCTCCACCAAACGTGCCCGGCATGTGGTACGTGTTTCGCGGCAAGAAGGTGTTCCGCCCGCTGCCACCCGGAGCCAAGCCCGTCGAGCCGGTCACTCTTTTCCAGAAAGAGATTGCGCAGAGGCGAGAAGCCGGCGCTGCCGCCGAGTCGGAGGAGGACACTGACGTTGAGCATGCACATGCATGGTAACTTCTTTTCTGTTCTTTTTTCACGCGTGGGCGTCCGCATGTAAGAGGTATCTAATATTTAATTTATTGACATTCATTTTCTGAACCTACTCTCCCTCGTGGGCTCCCTCGTGGGCTCCCTCGTGGGCGTCGGCGAACTCGGCGTCCGGCGACGCGGCGCGCGCCTGCTGCGGCGGCGGCGACGACGCCGCGGCCGGCGCGACGGTGTGCGTCGTGGCGCCGGACGACGTGGAGCCCACCGAGAGGCCTCGGGACCGGTCCGTGCCAGCGGACGGTCTGCTTGAGGGCTCAAAGGAAGCGTCTGCGTCGGCCGCAGATGCGGAGGAGGAGTCCACGGAGCGCCGCTCCGCCGCGGGCGGTGACGCCCGCGCTCGGCCCTCGGAGCTGGCGGGTGCCGAGCTCTGCGAAAAGGAGCGCGCTTGCTGGTGCGGGCTTTGCGTGTGCGGGCTTTGCGTGCGGCTCGGGCTCTGGTTCTGGTTCAAGCTCGGGCTGCCCTGCAGCGAGCGGCCGCTCGCGATGCGGCTGCGCGGGTCGCGCCGCGACCGCTGCGATGCGTGCGACGTGACGGACGCCTGCGGCGACAGAACGGCCTGCCGCTTCAGCTCGGCGAACATGCGGTCGCGCTCGCCAAGCAGGTCCTTCAGGATCTGCGCCGGGAACACGTCGTCCAGCGACAGCGCGCTTGGCGTCTTCGGGCGGCACAGCATGGGCCCCAGCTCGCGCACAAGCCGGTCAATGTCCTCGGGCGATGCATTCGCGATCGTGACCAAGCGCTTTATGTGCGCCGTCAGGGCGTCCAGCGTCGCAATGTGGCTGATGTTCAGCTGAGCCAGCGTATTTTGTAGCGCTTGCAGCCGCGCCTCCTCGGAGTCTCCGTACTTCGAGTAGATGACGCGCAGAATATCGTAGAACTGGCCGCTAATCACGCTCGTGGGCAACTCGAGAAGATACAGCTTCAGGACCTGCACGACGAGCATGGGGTCCACGCCGCGCAGGATCTCGCGCACCTGCGCCGAGCTCTGGCCGCCCACGTTCAGCTCGCGGCGCAGCTCCTGCGCCTCCTTCAGCTTCGTGGCTATGGGGGCCTGCCACACTTGCAGCCTGACCTCGTCATTGTCCATCTGCGGGTACGCGTCGTCCATTGCGCCCAGCGCGGCCGAAACCAAAACGGGGACGCGCTTCTTGTCGCCGCGCGCGCGCAGGTCCAGGTCGAACCCGAACACGCTGGCGCCGTCGACCGACGAATAATAGTTGTCGTAAACGACTACGCGCGGCGAGTAGTGGCCCGTCTGGTAGCTTTCCACCAGGAAGCGGAGGTCGCGCGTCACGTCGGCTGTTTCGTGGAAGAGCAACAGCTTGTCGACGCTGGCCGAGATGGCCGGCACGATGTTCGACACAGCGGCAGCGAAGTCGAGAATGACGGCCTTGAACGCCGTGAGGCGCTCGCGCTCACATGTCTCCAAGTAGCTCAGGATCGTGAACATGTTCTGCTCGAGCTCGCAGCGCGTGTTGTCGAGGATGGCCACGGCCTTGCGGTACTTCTGGTCGAGCTCCTTGATGCTCTGCGAGGCCGGGTCGGCGCGGCCGGCCGTCCACCGGCTCGTGAGCTCGGAATACAGCTGCTGGGCGGAGCTCGGCGCCGTGCCCGAGCTCAGGCCCGCAAACTGCCAGGCCTTGGTGCGCCACTGATACATGAACACGCTCGAGTTCACGAACCGCGAGCCGACCTGGCCAATGAGCCGGAAGAACCCGGCCTGCAGCAGCTTCTGGCCCGTGGCCTCGGCGTCGCCGAGGGCCGCCGCCGCCGTGTTTTTCTGGATCCAGCTCGTGATGTCGGCGCCCGAGCTCGTGTGCTCATAAACGCCGAGAATCGTGACCTTTGTGCTCGTCTGCGGGATCTCGCGCAGCATGCGCGACATGAGCTCCTGGCTCTCCTCTGCCGAGTAGCGCTGCTCGCCGAATACGAGCTCCTCGCTCGTCTCCTCGTTCACGCTCGTGCTTGACGAGTCGTGCTCGGCCTCCGCGGGCTCCTCATCGCGCTCCTCGCCGTCGCCGTCCTCCTCGAGGCGGCAGCGGTTGAAGTAGCGCTGCTGCGCGCGGTGCACCTCGGCGAGCTCCCGCTCGTAGTTCTTCACGTTGCTGCGCAGCTCGACCTGGCACTTCTCAATGCGGTTCTTGTGCTGCGCGGCCCACGTCGTGAACGGCGAGACGACCATCGTGCGGATAGACTGCGCGACGTGCAAGTGCTGCTCGCCCTCTTCGTTCATCTGGCCGAGAATGCCCTCGTACGCCTTGCGCAGCGTCGCGCCGTCGTCGCGCGCGAAGCCGGCCTTCTTCGGCGCGAGCTGCTCGGGGATCTGCATGAGGCGCTGGCCGTGCGCCTCCTCCGCGTCGGCGCGCGCCTGCGCGAGCGCGAGCAATTCCGAGTTCTCAACAACGCCCTGCTTCAGCTTCACAAACAGGGCGTCCAGGCCATCGCCATAGCCTGGCGACCAGAACCGCGCGGCGAACATTGTGCTGGCAGAAACGTAAGCAGGGGGAGGGGAGTAAATATGGACATCGAAATAAGGAGGAGCGTCTGTAAACTGAGTCGGCAGCGAATGAGCGCAGTCATTTTTTTATTGGCTCAGAAAAAGAAATCGAGGCCCTAAAATCGGAAGCATGAGATGCGCCGCAGAGATGGCGCAGATGCGAGCGCGGCGGCCGTTCGCGCTCGCGCACGAGTTAAAGAAACGCGCGCGTTGTTAGGGGCAAGGGTAGCGCCGCCGAAGCCACCTTTGAGCATGACCAGCATAGCGAGGCCAGGAGACTCAAGATGCGAGAGCGCGAGCCAATCCCGAGCTTGATCGGTACGCAGCTGGAATCGGCGATGATTTGTTGCCGATCGCGCGCTATAGAGATGCGACTCGAGGGAGGCGAGGGTGCGTCCTGCTGGGATTGTGATCTGAACCCTGGCCCCGCGCTCATTAACGGTTTCCCTGCATGCAGCAGTGTGACACCCCCGAAAGCCCATAAATTCGGCCTGCTTGCGCAATTCACGACTTTGCTTGACATCATGGTACACTATCCGCGCGTTGACATTCTGTTCTGCACGAAGTGCCGCTGGAACCTGCGCGCTGCATGGTATCTTCAGGAGCTGCTGAGCACGTTTGGCAACGATCTCGGCGAGGTGGCCCTGGCTCCGGCCGACCCGGGCGTCTTCCAGGTGTATGTGCAGCTGAGCGCCGAGAGCCCGGAGATTCTGCTTTGGGACCGCAAGCAGCGCGCCGGGTTCCCCGACTCGAAGGACCTGAAGCAGCTTGTGCGCGACGTCATTGACCCCGCAAAGAGCCTCGGCCATTCCGACCGCAAGCCGCAATTGGGCGCGCCGGCAGCGGCGGCGGCAAGCACGCCTGCGACGCCAGCTCCGCCTTACAGCGATCACGCCACTGCGGAGCCGGTGCCGCCGGTGCAGCCGGCGCAGCCCGCACAGCCCGCCGCGCCGACGACGGCGCCGGCGACGACGAAGCAGACGACGATCTCGCCGAGCGCGCCCGCGACAATGGACAAACCGAACCGCGGCCACAACAACCGTGGGCACGGCAATGACGGAAACAACAACCACGGAAATGACAACATTGGCAATGAGAACCACGGTAACAACAACCACGGCAACAACAACCGCGGCGACGCGAACCACGGCAACAACAATATCGGCAGCGGCAACTGGGGAAACAACAACCACGGGAACAACAACCGCGGCAATAACAACCGCGGGAACAACAACCACGGGAACAACAACCATGGCGACAACCACAACGGCGACAACCACACCGGCAACGGCGACGACGACGGCTGCAACCCGAAGCGTGCCGCCGCGACGGAGCAAAAGCGGGAGTGGCCCGAGGAGTGTGTTGACTGCAACCTGTGAGTATGTCTTTGCCTCGTCTCTGACAAGACAACTATAACCTTTGCATCCAGTAATTTTTTCCACCTACGTAGTAAACGATTGCGCTATCAAACTTTGCCAGCACGCACTTATCATATTTCTGTAGAGCTGAGCCTGGGCCCGCCGACCGGCCGTGTGCCGGCTGGCTGCGCCCAGAGCCCCTCGCTGGAGCCCCTCGCCGTCAAAGCTGCTGCTGCCGAGCGCGATGTGTGGTTTATCGTATTCGTCTTTCATCATATATGCGATTTTATGCCAAGCCCGCGGCCGGAGAGCGCCGGCATTAAGCCTGGGTGCGTATGTATACTAAGGCGACACGGCAGCGATTCTAAGCGCAGGGCATCGCCGTCGCTGTCTCTTGTAAAAGGTATTTGTAGCGTCGGCATGAGGCCGCCGAGTCAGTGTCCGTGCTTGAGGAGGTGGCCCATGCGCTCGATCTTCGTGGCGAGGTACTTGTCGACCTCTTTGCTCTGGAAGCCGCCCTTGTTCTGCCAGGACAGCGGGATCATGGGCACGCGCTCCGTGACGGTGATGTCCTTGTTTTTGCCCTCAACAGCAACTATCTTGTCCGGGTTGTTGGTCATGAGCCGGATGTGGTCGAGGCCGAGATCGAGCAGAATCGCCGTGGCCAGGCCGAACGTGCGGCCGTCGGCCGGGTGCCGCAGCATGAGGTTCGCCTGCACCGTGTCGGCACCGAGGTCCTGCAGGTTGTAGGCCTTCAGCTTCTCGCCGAGGCCAATGCCGCGGCCCTCCTGGCGCAGGTACACGATGACGCCGTGGCCCTCCTCGGACATGAGGCGCGCCGCCTCGTCAAGCTGCTCGCCGCAGTCGCAGCGCGCGCTCCACGCCGTCTCGCCCGTGTAGCACTCGGAGTGTATTCGGCACAGCACATTCTTGCTCGCCGCAGCAACCTCGTCTCCGGGCTCGGGCCCGCTTGTCTGGCGGCCCGGGTACAGGCGCCCCGAGTAGGCGCCGCGCGTCATGCGGTCGTGCTCCGTCTCGCCCGGCCGCGCGGCGAAAAGCGTCTTCGAGTGGATGTCCTGGCCGAACACGATGGCCAGGTGCTCCTTGTTGTCGACGTTATTGCGGTAGACGTGCAGAAAGATCTCCGTGCCGGACGTCGTCGGGATGCGCGCGCGCGACTCGCAGAACACCTGCGGCAGCTCGTCGTCGAGCTTCGAGCGGACCTCGGCCTGCGCGGCCGACTCGACGGACTGCGGCAGCGCCAGCGGCTCGGGCGAGCGCGCATGCAGATCAAGCTGCGACGGCGTCGGCGTGAACGGCGGCGACACGAGCGACATGTTCATCTCGGCCGTCGGCGCCGAGCCTGCGCTCTCTGGCTGTGGCCCATGGCCTTCCCCGCTCATTCTGCTTGGCTTCTCTGGCGGAGGCGGCCCTGCTGCTAAACACAAGTTCAGGTCGCCCAGGGGCGCCAGGTCCATGACTAACGCCTGCACCGTCTGCGACAGCCGCCGCCGGTGATTACAGTGCGCGTGGGTTTGGAACATGGGGCCGTCGGGAGTCCGCGGGGTCTACAGTGAGCGGGCCAGCTTCGGTGCGTGCCAAGGGCTTGCCTCGGCGTCGCCGCGTCGCTTATTATGTATGGCCCTCCCGCATTTAAGATTTGCGGCTGAGGATACGCCTCGTACATCGGGCTAATCTAGTTAGAAACGATAATGCTAACTCGCAAGCGCAGGAAGCAGCGCCGTGGCGCACGGCCGCGCCGCTAGCTGGGCAGCGCTCGCTCACCCGCCTGCAGATTCGCACCAAAACACAAAAAGAAAAAAAAAAAAAAAAACGATTGCAGCCAATACTCATGCACTAACCACTGACGTCGGCCAAAAAGCGGCCCGCCATATAACGCCTTTCGCAATGCAACCGCGCGCCGCGCCCACCCGCAGCGTGCGGCTTACGTAGATATTAAGCACAGTGAGAGCGCGGCGGCTAAATACAAAGTTGCGATGTTGGCTCCGTACTGGCGGCTGATTGGAACAACCGGAGCGCTTGTCGGCATTGGGCTGGCCCGGCCGTTCTCGGCGCACGCTAGCACGAACCGCGTGTACACAAGCGTGCGCAACGAGTTCGAGCTAAACAGCCTGCTCATCCTGCCGAACCCGCTCCTCGCCAACTTCGGCATCCTCACGGATCCGAAGTGCAAGAACGTGAGCGCGGCGCTGGCCAAGCTTGTGCCGGCCGCGTCCAAGCCATTGAGCACCGTCGACGTCGAGCTCGACGAGCCGGGCACGGCTGGCCTTGCCCAGCGCTACATGGTCGCCAAGCTGCCGACCGTCGTGGCGCTCGAGGGAGGCGAGCCCGTGAGCCGCTTCTCGCCGCAGAGCTCGGGCGGCCCGGAGCTTGAACAGGAGCTTGGAGCGTGGATCGCGAAGCTGTGAGCACTTGCCTCGCGCGGGCTCCAACAGCAGCGCCGCCCAAACTAAAGGGCAAAAGCTGGGCGCCACAGAGCCACACAAAATGCACCTCCAATTATATGCAAAGTTGAGTAGCCGGCAAAGGTGCAACTTGCAGCCAGCCTGTGTGTTGGCATAACCACTAAATAAGTGTAACCACTTGGCGCCCGTATTTTACACGATAGAGCTGTATTTAAATAAAAAAAAAAACGTGGCATGCCTGCCTTTTTTAACGACCTGGCCTCGCGGCGGCAAACCGCATTGCAGCGCGGCCCGTTGGCGACCCCGCGCTCTGACATTGTCCCGTGAACGTATCCCGGTCAGCGTCTTCCTTGCACATGTGGTGGCCGTTCAGCAAGCAAGAGGAGCCGAAAGTCATCCATACGGGCGAGCGCAAGCGGTGCTGGGCCGCGCGCGACCGCTTTTTCGAGTGTCTCGACGCCCACAGAATCCTTGATCCGGCGAAGGACGACTCGAAGGCGCGCAAGGCCTGCCCGCCGGAAATCAAGGAATTCGAGCAGGCCTGCGTCGGCGTGTGGGTCGACTACTTCAAACAGAAGCGCGTGGCCGACCATGCGAAACTTATGCGCATTAAGGAGCTCGAGAAGCGCGGCTACGAGCCGCTCGACTCGCCGCTGCAGGCGAGGTCCGTCGACGAAGAGTAGACGCCACGCTCCCGAACCTGCTCGCATCAATTGCTCATTTGGGCACCAGCGGATGCTAAATCCGCGCACGCGCGCGTGCTCGTTTGCGCGCGCCAGTACATAGCTAGACTTAGACGCCTAAGACCATATATTATACCACTGAATATTTCATCAGGTTAGGTTTGGAGACGAGAGAGACCAGAAGTCGGCCACAGCTGCTGAGCATGATTGCGCCGGCGCGCGAGGCTCTGCGCGACGACGCTGCTAACGACGGTGCGGCTGAGTTCGCCGAGTCGTTTTTGGCCGACGTCGAGGAGGCCGACCGTCTCGAGCCGCAGCTGCTCAAGGTCCGCCAGGGCCCGCCGGCCGCGCGAAAACAGGCGCTGCGCCAGCTCGCGGCGACGACGCATGTGCGGGCACTGCTCGAGACGGCCGTCAACACCGTCAATGACCCACAAATTGCGGATGTAGAGCATCACCGCGTCATCAAGCTCATATCGCGCGTGCTGCTGCGCAGCCACGACGCGGCGTCAGCGCGCGCCATCACGGCGCTAACGGAGCCGCTACTGCACGTTTCACAGTCGCTGCTCCTGGACGCAGATCGGTTTGCCCGCGCCATGGGCCAGGAGCTCCTCACGAGCCTGTCGCGCGTCGTGGGCTTGAAGGCGCTACTTGGCGCGCTGCGGCCGCATTTCAACACTACCGACGATAGGCTGCGGCTCGCGTGTGCCGTTTCCGTGGCCTCAGTCGCCTTTGCATTCGGCATTCCGTTGCTCCTGCCGCTCATGCGTGCTTTGACAAACGACGAGGCCTCGAATGTGCGCCTGCTCGGCCTGCTCACGCTGCGCCGCCTGCCTGGGCGTGCAGGCAGCGGCATCCTGCCGTTCCTGGGTCCCCTGGTCGAGTGCTGCCTCGCGTCCTTGCAGGATCCGCACATGAGCTCCGCATCCTGCGCGGCGCTGCGCGCGTTTGCCGAGGCCGTGGCGCCGTTTGGCATCGAGGCGTTCGAGCCGGCTCTGGGCCTGCTCTGGACGGGCCTGCGCCGCCGCAATGGCCGGCCGGCCTCGGCGTTTTTGCGCACACTGGCCACGCTCGTTCCGCTCGTCGACCCCGCCGAGGCGGCGGACTTCGCGGCACCGCTGCTTGTCCACGCCATTAAGGACTACGCAAGCACGGACGACGAGATCCGCCGTGTCTCGCTCGTAGCAACCCAGCTATGTGCAAGTACAGCGTCCCCGGAAGCTGTTGCGGAACTGCTGCCAAAGCTCTTCGACCACTTCTGGACGCGCACGGTAGCTGCAAATCACCACATGGCCGTGCTCGTCGTGCGCACGATATGCGACTTGCCGGCTGAGTACTCGAAGGTCGTTTCCGAGCTCGTAAGTCGTAATGTCTTGGTCGACGACGCGGTCGAGCTGCAAACAATGGGCCTGAGCCTGCTCGCGAAGCTGAGCCCGTCGCCATTGCTGCTGGACCGGCGGCAGGAGGAGCGCCTCATGGACGGACTCTTGGCCATTCCGCCCGTGCACGTTGCCGTGCCAGCAGTAGTTAATGTAGCGCAAGCATTAGGCCCGGAGCGGCTAAGTGCACATGCGCGCTCGTGGGTGCAGACGCTCATGGAACAGCAGGCGCACCCCGATACTCAGCAGCGCGAGTTCAGTGCGCAAATCATCAAGGCACTGGCGCCGGAGCTTCCGCAGGCAGAGCTACGCACTCTGCAGCGGCACCTCTATGAGCAGCTTGGCGAGGAGTTCCCGGACGTGCTTGCTCAGCTTCTCGGCGCCCTAGATGCTGTTGTCTCGGCGACGGATGAGGGGGCGTACGACCCGCCAGTGAGTACCCTGATTCCGCGTGTGTCGCCAATACTGCGCAACCGGAACGAGAACGTACAGGAGGCGTGCATCCGGCTTATGAACTCTCTGGCCGAGCTAGGCGGCGAGTCTGTGTCGGCCCGCGAGTGGATAAACGTGTGCTTCGAGCTCCTGCAGCTGCAGTCCTCGCACCGCGTCACAGTACGGCGCCTAGCAACGTCCACGTTCGCTGCCATCGCCAGCATTATTGGACCACAGGACGTAGTCATTAGCCTTCTGGGCCAGTTGCGCTCGAACGACAGACAGCTGCGTGTGACTTCGGCCGCGGCAATTGCTGCTGTGGGTGCTCAAACGGGGCCCTTCACGATACTGCCCATTATCCTCAATGAGTACCGGTCGTCTAATACGGTCGTGCAGCACGGCGTGCTGAAGACACTAGCATTTCTGTTTGAATTTGTTGAAAATGGTCAGGCGGCGGCATATGTGGACAGCGTTGTTTCTCTCGTTGACCATGCGCTGCTTGAGCAGAACCAGGTCCACCGCCAGACAGCGGCTAACGTCGTACAGCACTTGGCCCTGGGCTGCGTCGGCCATGGAAAGGAATCGATCTTCATACATTTCCTGAATGAGTTGATGCCGAGCATATTTGAAACGTCGCCGCACGTTATTGACCGCGTGCTCGAGGCCATTGAAGCCATTCACCTCGCCATCGGCACGCCGGCTATGGTGAACTATCTCTGGGCGGGCTTGTTTCATCCGGCCAGGAAGGTGCGTGCAGCGTACTGGAAGATATGGAACTTGCTTTATGTGCGCAATAGTGACGCACTAGTCCCGTTTTATCCCGTGAAAGTACCAAGTCTTGACGACGACAACCAGGACATACGCGACCTCTGGGTATAGCTAGGCAGGCAACCGTCTTCTTTTTGTACTATATTTATTTCATAAATGCACAGGATTTTTCTTATTCTTTTTTTTTTCTACGAAACACTTGGCTGATGCTTTGATCTCTTCGGAGTGCTACGAAGGACTCGTAGGCATGGATGGCGCGCCCGCATGTGAGCCGTTCTGGTCTCCATCGTCCTTTGAGTCTGAATCGCTGCCGGACTCGGACGCATCCTCGGACGACTCAGTGCCGCTTTCTGTTTCTGTCTCGGACTCGCTCTCCTCGGGTGTGTTAAGGAACTCTTCGAGGCTCATCTTCTTCATCGACGCTGTAGTCGACGATACTCTAGGCACGGGCTTCGTCGTCGTTAGTGTCTCGGCCTGCGAAGGGTCGTACGGCGCCACGTCTCGCGCAGCACTCGTGTCTTCGACGCCCCAGTTCTCAAGGTCTGTGTATCCGTCCATGCGCTTCCCGAAATATGCACTTGTAGTGTTGACCATGAACTTCGGTAGCTGCTCGGCCACTTCTGTATCTCCAGAGAGCGGTGGCGGCTTGACGGCTTGCAACAGAAGCGTGGCCATGGTGTTATCGTCCTGCGACAGCAGCGGCCCGAACATGCGCGCGCGATCTCTTACATCGATCTCGGGGTCGTAGCGAGCAAGGTGGATTGCGTATGAGAAGAATTGTGGCACGCGCTCGTCGAACTGAGTCGAGTCGTTTTTGTATGCATTGTACACCTTCGCCGCCAGTTGGACAATCTCGAGGCGTACCTCCGGCGCCTGACCCGCCATAGTGGCCAGACTTCGGCGCAACAAGTCCGTGGCCAGCGCGGGTTGATCCGTGCAGTGCGTCCCAAGCAGCCACAAAATTGTCGCCTTCGCATTAGGCAGAATCTGCTCCTTCGTGGCCAGCTCTGCGAGATGTGCAAGCGTGCTGGCTGCTTTGGCTAGCTTATGCTGTTGCACAAGTACGCGCAGAACCATGAGTGCTTCAGACATGAGCGCCGGAGACTGGCTCGAGCTCGAGGCCAGGCTCATGAGCCAACGCGCCAGTTTCGGCGCGTCAGCACTGCCGCACAGAGCAGCCAGAGTTTCCATGGCCGCCCGCACGCTGGGCTGGTCGTTCTGCCATGCCAGAGCACAGAATTTGAGATGGGATATTTCAGACTTGCGCAGCTCGGCGCCCTGGCATAGCAGAGCCGTTTTCAGCACGAGCACGCGTAGTTCCGGCGGCGAGCTCGGCATGAGCCCCAATATTATATGCGACCGGTGGGGCTGAAACTGGTCTGGCAGAGCGGCGCACAATGAAACAATGCCGGACCACACTGCAGTTGTGGGTTTCAAGGCAATAACGCGCTGGGCGACCTCGAACCGCGCGAAGTCGGCTTCCGTTCCCACGTACAGAACCGCGGCGGCAGCTTCCATGACGACAGCGTCATTGCTGGAAAACATGAGCGGTTCTAAGGCGTCCACAAAGAGCCGGCAATCCTTGTCTTGTGGCCCAGTCATGTAGTGGCGGCAGTACCGTACAAGCATGCGGCAAACGGTTATTTGGCACCACTCGTCGAACTGAGCAATGTGCGGCACGTACGAGCGGAAAACGGGGTGCACAATGTCTAGGCGTTGCGGCCAGTATATGGTCAGAATAGCCAAGGCCCAACCTGCGACGCTGTACTCGCCATTGAGCTGCCGCGGTGAGCGCAGGATCGACGACAGTATGTCGAGCAGCTCAGCGCTGAGCGTCGGGTCGAGCTCACGACACTTTCCTGTAGCTTGGCAGCAGGCAATGCGCACAAGTGGGCTCACGTCGTTGACGAGATCCCTAATGAAGTGAGTAACGATGGGGGCCACGCTCGCCACGCGTAGCGCCGACACGAGCCGCAGCGCCTGCACGCGCACAACAGCGCTCGAGTCGCTGAGCATGCGCTGCACAGAGTTTACGGCCATAAGCGCAAGATCTGGCTCGCGGTCCGAGTACAGCACGAGGTACGCGGCCACCATTTCCTGGACAGTGAGATCGCGCGACTGCACGTTTTTGACGACGTCGGCAAAGAACTCGCTGGCAGGCCGGCCCTCGGCGATCTGTGCTAGTAGCGCCCGCATTCCATTCTCCTTCTCGCGCTCGGACGCCGAGTTCAGCATGCGGCGGATGGCCGCATCGTCGGGCGGAGCCGTCTCGATAAAGGAGCCCGACGAGCTGGAGCCCAGTGTTAATTGGGTCGAGTTGAACACGAGCTGCAGCGGCATTCGCAAGCGGAAGGCTAAGGCAGGCAGCAACTGTTAATGAGCTGGCCCTGCTGCGGGTGGTGCACTACGGTGTGTCGCTACGTCAAGGCAGGCGCCGGCCCTTGCCCTTGAGATATGGGCATGAACCGCGTAGCCTAGCCAGAGCTTGACGCGCACGCGCTCGCGCACGCACACGCGCACAGGCGCATAAACATATTTAAACATTATAGCTCTAGCTTTCATGCAGTTCGACATGTCTCTGCTGATCTGCGTTTTAGAACGGGTCCTCGTACGGATCGTCCTCGTCATAATCGTCCTCCTTCTCAAACTCATAAATAATCGCGCCGCCCCCGTCGGGGCCGCGCTGCGCTTCCATGAACGGAAGCTCGACGCCTTCTCTATCCTTGCGCTGCTTCTCGCTGAGGCTCAGATTAAATGTCGTAAGATTCGCGGGGAAGTCGCTTTCCTCAGCCTGCAGAGCCTGCGGGCTCACAAACTTCGCCGTGTTGTTGCGCGCGTCGATATCAAACATCCCTGTCAGCGAGCGCCCTGTTTTGCGCCGATGCTCGACCTCGACGCGGAACACTGGCTGGTTGAAGAGGGAGCGACTGAAGTCGAAAGTGCCCGTGACGGGCTCGTCTGCTAGTCGCTGCTGCGCTGCTTCGCCCGGAATCACTCGTATAATGCTCGTCGCCATGTACTCGAGCAGTGGTAGCCCATGCGGCGCGTATGAGCTGCGCGTGTCTGGTGGTTTCAGTTCGTCATCGGTATGGAAGACGCCTACGACGGAGACGCCGGGGCGGATGATGGACTGCAGATGCGGGCCCACGTTCTCTATGTTCCCCATGTCCGGCAGGACTACGAGCTCACGCTTGGGGTCGCGCCGCGCCTTCATGACAGCAAGCAGATGGTCGGCTGTTTGGGCAAGACTGTCGCATATGAGAATGAAAGGCGAGTAGTCTTTAAGACTAAGGATGCGGTCCATTATCTGGGCCTTCTGTTCGAGGGCCATGGCGCAGTTTAGTAGCACTCGTTTGCGACGCCGGCGCAGCTCAAGCCTCGCTCGCTAACTTAGTGTTAGTGTTATTTATTCTCCACCACTTTAGGTCTCGTGACCGCCACAACCACTTTCACACACCGCAAATGGGTGTACAAGGCCTGTGGCGGGTGCTCGAACCGACTGCAAAGCCCGTACAATTGGGCAACCTGCGGGGAAAAGTGCTCGCCATCGATGCCTCGATCTGGATCTATCATTTCCTGAAGGCAATGCGCGACTCAAAGGGCACGATCCTGGCGGCCGCGCACATCATCGGCTTCTTTCGCCGCATCTGCAAATTGCTGTTTTTCGAGATCCGGCCCGTGTTTGTATTCGATGGTGCGGCCCCGTTGCTCAAAAAGCAGACAACTCAGAAGCGCGGCGAGCGCAGGCAAGGCCGCGAAGTGAACGCGCGAGCAACGGCAAACAAGCTTCTCACACTGCAATTACAGCGCGCGGCTCAACAGGAAAGCCAGCCGCAAGCATCTGACACGCTGGAAGTCAGAGGTACTGTCCCGGCCGATGCTGTATACATGGACCAGGTCGTTCAACCGGCCGGAGGCGCGGCCGCGGCATCTCGCGAGTCCGGGCCCGTCAATTTCGTCAGAATGGACCAGTATCATCTTCCGGAGCTCTCAAAAATTGCTCCTGTAAATTCCAACGATCAGCGCATGCTCTCGGAGGAGGAGCTCCAAGAGTACTCGCGCACGTTCACAGAGCAGGCGCGTGCAGGGTTCATTGACACGTCAACGGTCGACTTCCATTCACCAGAATTCCAGCGTCTGCCCATTGAAACGCAGTACCAGCTACTAAATATGGCCCGGCTTAAGTCGCGGCTGCGAATGGGGTACACTGCCGAGGAGCTCGACCAGATGTTTCCTAACGAAATGGACTTTTCGCGCTTCCAGATCAACCGAGTGGCTCAGCGAAACTTCTTCACGCAGCGACTTATGAATCTGGTTGGTCTCGAGGAAGATTTGACGCGAAGGGTCTCGAGTGAGAAAAACAAGGAATACATGCTGAAGCGGAACGAGGAAGGGTGGACGCTGAGTTTAGAAGATAGTACAAAGGGTGCTGACGCGACTGCTGCCGCACCTGCTTCTGCAAATATGGCTGACGAGGTCAAGGAAGAGCTCAGCGATGACGAGTTCGAAGACGTAGATATTGAGCCCACCGAGCAGGCACCGGAGCCCTCGGTTGCGGCCGCGGCCGCGGAGCCGGCGAGGGAGCAAGATCTGGATATCAGCGCCGAGGATTCGGCCCGGCTTGACGAGTTGTTTGGGTTCGAAGCGAAGTTGTCCCGTGAGGATCTCTATAACAAATTGATGCAGGAAGTCGGTGAAGAATCGGAGGAAGCTCCAGCTAAGGAGTCGAAGCCGAAGGATTGGAAGCCCCGCTCTTTCCTCTTTGGCTCTTCCAGTAGTAAATCAGAAGTGGCTCCGAAACGGGGTTACCCGCCAGACAGCCACAAGCAGCCGCCACGGGCGGCTGCGTCTCAAGAGCCAGCAGAGGCAGCCCAAACTCAGGGCACTGAAAAGCACGCGTCATCGTCGCTGCCGTGGTTTGAAAGATCTGGGGACAATTTCGAGGAAATGCGAATTCAAAGCAGAAACACGGACCCGCATCTGGTGCCATATGAGGAGCTACGCGACCTCAGCGAAACGGACGACGAGGAGCCCTTCGAGGAGGTTGACCTTTCTAAAGAAAATCTGGCTGAACAAAATACGGCTGAACAAAATACTTCGCCTACTCAAGAGCCTCGGTCCGCTGAACCTGTAGCGCTGGCGGGGCCGCCTACACATACACAGGAACCACCGGAAATGACCGAGTCTATAGGATCTTCGAAGCCTGCAGACGATGCTGAACCTTCCATTCCTTCGCACGCCCATGAGCATTATGAATCACTTCGGTCTGTTTCCCCGCAGCCGTCCATCCCGACCGAGTTTGAGAATCCTGCAGTGGCGAATGCGTCCGCTGACATTGGAGAGCTGCCTCTATCCCCAGTAGCTACGCAGCCACTTCGTTCCCCAGATGCTACGCATCCTGATGCATTTGCGGATCCTGCGAAGACTGACGTGGCACTTGAGAGTGCCGCCGAACTGGTGCCGCGCGAAAGAGTGTCTGAGCCTGCGGCTCAGAGCGAGCCTGATCAACTTGCGGACTCGCCTGAGGCTGCCTTGGCCGCTGAGGCCGCCGCTGCCACCGCAGGGCAATCCGAGCCAGTAGCGTTTTCTCCAGAGGCCGCGGAACGGGCTGAGGAGGAGGCTAAAGCGGCCGTTGATGAAGACGATGAGATTGCAGCAATGCTGATAGCTGAGGCCGAGGAAAACGAGAGATTTGCCAAGGAGCTTGCCGAGCAAAACCACAAGGCCTGGACGGAAGCCGACCAGCTTGACTACAATGCTCAAATCAGTACCCTGCGGAATCAGTTTGCCAAAGAGACGCGAGACGCTGATAATGTCACGCAGGAAATGGTACAGGAGTGCCAGGAGCTGCTGCAGTTCTTCGGAATACCCTATATCACTGCTCCTGGAGAAGCAGAGGCTCAGTGCGCAGAGCTAAGGCACTTAAAATTGGTTGACGGAGTGGTAACGGACGATGGTGACACTTTTCTTTTTGATGATGATACTGTTGTGTACAGGAACATGTTCAGCCAGTCGCGGTTTGTTGAGTGCTACACAACGAGACAGATCAGAGAAAAGCTTGGTCTGGATAGGCGTCGGCTGATTGACCTTGCCTTTCTGCTTGGCTCGGACTATACGGAAGGCGTCCTTGGCATTGGCCCCGTCACGGGGGTTGAAATTCTGGCAGAGTTTGGCAGCTTGGAAGAGTTTGCGAATTGGTGGAATGAAGCCCAGCGCTTTCCCGATAGCGCCGGTCTGGAGACGCGGTTGCGCCGACGCCTTTTCAAGCAATTCAGAACAAAGCTGTTTCTGCCCGAGGAGTTCCCCAGCAAGACTGTGGTCGAAGCCTATTTACACCCAGCCGTGGACAAGGATGCGACAAAGTTCAACTGGGGAGTGCCTGATATTGATGGGCTGCGCAAATTCATGTCTGTCACGGCTGGCTGGTCAATGGAAAAGATCAACACGGCGCTGCTGCCGGTAGTCCAGGAGGCCAAGCGCCGCGAGCTGCAGAACAAGGCCGGTGCAGCCTTGTCGCAGTCTCGCCTGGATGATTATTACAGCACGGTCGTGCAGAACCCAGAGCACCAAAGCAAGCGTGCGGCAAAAGCGACGTCGGCCTTGCGTAAACGCGTCAAGAAATAGCTAGTTTTTTATTGTGTTCGTTTAAATTATTTTGGAATCATACAAATGCATCGGCAAATGGCATATGGTGCCCATTACTAGTGGTGGCGAATGCCCCACACGAAACATGCCATGACGTGGGCAACGTGGGTGCAGTGATTGTGCGGCGCAATTAAGAATCGCAATGAGTATGAAGCAGGAGAACAGAAAAAAAAAAAGAAACAGAAAGAATTGCGCCGGGCGCGTCACTGGGTCAACATATTACCGGTGTAGCATATTTTGATAGGAAAAATTTAATGAGGTTGGCATGCCGCAGGCCCGTGTGGGACCTGCGTTCGCGCAGGCGCTTCTGTGGATAAACATGACTGTTCGCAAGAGCGAGGGTACGGGTTCGGGAGTTGCGGGAAGATCCGGTTCCGGGCCAAAGCAGGCAACGCGCCCCAAAGACGAAGGAGAATCACGGCTAAATTCGAAGGGCCGGATAATACTCTTCATGCTTGAACCAGTGCGGTACCACGACTTTGTGACGAACCGTCGATGTGGCGCCAAGTAATGCGACCTAACCGGGTCGTGAGAAGCTGATTCGCGTCGCAATTAACCTGCATTTAAGGCACTGCCATGCCGAATAAATGCGTTACCCTAGACCCGAATCTGAGTGAAGAAAACACCTACGGCGACGAGTTCGAATCGGACGTGCAACCAATGTCAGTGAAGCGCATATCACCCGAAACACTACAGAATTGGTTGAAGAGTCCTAATCCGCCGGCCGTTGTGGACGTGCGCGACGAAGACCACATTGGCGGCCATGTGCGCGGCTCGCTGCATGCGCCGTCCGCGAACTTCCTGAACATGATTCCGCAAATCCGGGAGAAAACGAGCGCGGCCGACCGCGTCGTTTTCTACTGCCAGCTCTCGCAGCAGCGGGGTCCCTCGTGCGCAGCGCACTACGCGCGGCGGCCGCCACAAGGGGACACGCAGGAGGTGTATGTTCTCGACGGCGGCTTCAGCAACTGGGCCTACACGTTCTCCGGCAAGGACGATTTCACGGAAGACTTCATTAGCGGCTTCTACGATTAGGGCTGTTCGCGACGCCAGACCCAACTCTCGCATTGCGCACTGTAATTTTTGTTCCCGGGCCGATGCCACTGATATCATGTTACGCAATGTCGCTTCAACGCGGCCGAAACGCTGTTTGGCAGGCTGTCCAGCCAGCTCGAAATTCTATCAGGGGCAGTACTTCCACCGCCTTTCATATGCTCATGTGGCGATTTTGACAGACTCGATTGGAGGAGCTGATCGCATTTGTCCCCCCTGACTATTTATCAGACGCTCATCATCATAGGCACTCTCTAGAGGGCACCGCTTAGACCTTGTCACATACACATACTATCTCATTGCAGCCGTCGCCACCATATATTTTAGAGCGGGCCTTAACGGGTCACTATGTTGCGCCATGGGCCGGGGTCTTTGGCGACAAGCTTAGGCGCAGCCGTGGAGTTCTCCTGTGCCAAGTCTGCGGCAATGATTTTTGCGGCAGGGTTGGCGTTTGGTTAAGAGTCGCTTCGCCTCGTCTGCACGGGTGCATTCCTTCTGCACGGCCGTGGCGCTTATGACCAGGCGACTAAGCTCAAGCTCATAACGGTAGACACAAATCTACAAAAATTAGACGTTATCATAAAGAGTTCCGGCCCGAGGCCCGCTGCCGCTTTGGGGTTCTGGGCTTCTGAGTCTGCGGCTCCGAGTCCGGTTTAGATGTACGCGACGTTGTCTCACTTGACGCTTGACTCGCGCTTGACGCTCGGCTCGCTTGGCTCGCTTGGCTGGATTGTGGGCTGGATTCTGGAGTGGACTCCTCGCTGGACTCCTCACTGGACTCTTCGCTCGTGTCCTTGTCGCTGACCTCCTTGTCGCTGACCTCCTTGTCGCTGGCCTCCTTGTCGCTTACTTCCTCGTCACTCGAGTCCGGCGACTCGGCCGACGAGAGCTCGTGCGGGGAACTCGTTTCTGAGCCCGCGTGCGACGCATCCGGTGAGCCCTGGTGCGACTCAATGCGTTTCGAGACCCAGTCGCGCGCGCGGCCCAGGACGGAGTTTGGCGGCGCGTTGAGGGCAAAGGCCAGGAGGTCGCCGTAGAGGTCCTTCGTCGTTGTTTCTACATTGTGGCGCCACGACTCGCGGAACGCATTCACGTGGCGCTTGATGTCGAGCTCGTTTTTCTTCATCCACGAGACGTTCAGCTCCTTGCGCGAGACGCCGCGCTTGAAGTTGCGCATGAGGTACAGGTCGTAGTCCTTCACGATGCGCGTGATGATGTCGGAAGTCGAGATGCCGTCCGTGCGCTGCGTCGTCAAGAACTGTCCGCGCTCCTTCACGAACTTGTAGACGTCGTTCGTGCCGTTCGGCCCCGCGTAGGGCTCGTCGTCGTGGGCCACGTAGTCGATCTGGTGCTCGTCAAGGAACTCTTGGTTCACGATCCACGGCGCATTTGGCACGACCTCGTCGACCCAGCGGCAGTGCCGCAAGCTCTCGTAGCGGTGCTCGTCCTTCAGCACGGTCATGCCCTTGTACTTGTGCGTGAGCTCGTCGTTCGGCACGCCGACGATCATCGTCACATTCGGCAGCGACTTCTTCGCCTGCTCGAGCTGCTTCATGTGCCCGAGGTGGAACAGGTCGAACACGCCGTCCGCATAGATGCGCACGGGCCGGTCCGTGGGCGGCAGCTTGAAGCCGTACCCGCGCGGGCGGAACTTGCGATACTGCGGCGGCAGCGCCGCGTCGAGCTCCTTCTCGCGCCGCGCAAATGCCTCGGCCTCGGCGTTCTGTCGCTCCTCCTCCTGCGCGCGCGCCTCGGCCGCGACGGCCTGCGCGTGCTTCTCGTCCTCGCGCTCTTGCTCCGTCTTGACCGCCGGCGCCGGCTGCGTCGCCTGCGCCTCGTTCCACACGCCCTCGAGCTGCACGTTGTCGCAAATGTCCTGCTCGTACGAGTCGAGCGTGATGAGCGACTTCAGCAGCTGCTTTGCCGCATGGCCTCGGTTGCCAGGCTCGTTGCGGCCGCGCTTCGCGCGGCTCGCTGTGCTGTCGTCGGCCGAGCGCTTTCTACTTGGGGCCATGCACAGAGTATAAGAAGTATTGCCTGGAGTTTTTGCGGAGCTGTCGCGCAAAAAAAAGGGGCAGATAAGGGAACTGGGGCGGAACGCAGCTGCTGAGCTGCGGAGCTGCTGAGCGAGCTCAAAGCACTAGCCGTGGGGAGGGTGCGCTGCTCACGTGCAAGCGCATGTGCGCGGCCTGAACTGGGCCCTCCCGAGCAGACGCTGTTTACCAAATGAAGGAAGAAGCGACGGGCGACACGAAACCCTTTCGAGGAGGGCGAACGCCTTCAAATTAGTTACTTGGGACTGAGGCAAAAAAAAAACAACGCGTATGCAGGCGTGTTCCTGCCACGTGAAACTACCGCGTGCCTAAGACGACGACGGAGCGCGCCGAGGTCACACGACGGCTTATAAGACAAGTCATGGGACGAGTCATGCAGTTTTTCCGGTATCGGAGGCAGTGTGGCAAAGCGAGCCTGCAGACGACCCAGCGTAGTGTAGATAGATTATTCCTTAATTGCGGCACAGGCCTGCCGGTGCGCAGGGCGAGTGATCGAGGAGGCGCGTCTCGGCGGCGTCGAAGGCGAGCTGCGGGTGTGCGCCGGTGCCGGAGGGCGCGCACCACTCACGATCTTTTCGTACTCGCGGCGAAACATCACGGCATGCAGCTGATGCGCCTGCCTAGGGCTAAGGCTCGGTCGCACCGTATCCAGCGTATGTATACCTGATCTCGAGCAGCCGCGGCCGCACGTGAGATCCTCCCCCTGACGGTAATCATGTACACTAAGTGCTGCGCATCAAAATCAGCTACTAATCCCAACGGCCGCCAGGTAGCCCGCATGAGCCCTTACCCTCAAGAGCAAAGTGGACGATCGCGACAGTAACAATACGAATGGTTGCAAGCGGTAAGAGTGCGTCGTTTGGACGCGATTTAGTAGAGATTGACGATACTCTTGTGGACACATGGCCCGCCGCAACGGTGCAGTAAACTGTCGCGGCGGAATGCCATTGCTTTTCTCGTTTATTCGGCCGCGAATTTGCGCATGTGGCAGGCCATAAGACGAGAACTGAAAATCGCATTTGCCACGATCAACCTCGTACCACGCTGCATAGGGTAGGGGCCGACAAGGATGGGAAACCCTGGGGCCTGGATTATGCTTCCTGCAACGTGCCCGTGCCCTCGTCACCGCCTGCTGCCCCGTCAATATATAAACGGGCGGCTTAGAACAGGGTTCCAATTAGCATCACCATCACCACACTAGAGTTTCCACCAAATGTCTGAGCCCACCATTCCTCTCGGTACTTATCTCTTCACTCGTCTGAAGCAGATTGGCACTGAGCACGTCTTTGGTGTGCCGGGCGACTTCAACCTGAAGTTGCTCGACCACATCTACAACGTCGACGGCATTGAATGGGTCGGCGCCTGCAACGAGCTGAACGCCGCATACGCCGCCGACGGCTACGCGCGCGAGGCGAACGTGCCCGGCGCCATCGTGACGACGTTCGGCGTCGGCGAGCTGAGCGCCATTAACGGCATCAGCGGCGCGTCGGCCGAGAACGTGCCCGTGCTGCACATCGTCGGCCAGTCGCAGCGCTTCGCCCAGGACGGCCACATCCTGCTGCACCACTCCACGGCGCCGCACGGCCTCAAGCCGAACGACCACACGGCCTACGAGCGCATGAGCGCGCCCGTGAACGCCGCCATGGAGAAGCTGTGGTACCCCGAGCGCGCGCCGGACCAGATCGACAGCGTGCTGCGCACGATCATCCGCCTGAAGGAGCCCGGCACGCTGTTCGTGCCCCTCGACATGGTGGGCCTTGAGGTCCCCGCCGAGAACCTGTCGAAGCCCATCCACGCCGAGATCCCCGTGCACCCGGCCACGGACGAGGTGGCCGACAAGATCGTCGAGGCGTTCGCCAAGTCGAACCGCCCCGTCATTCTGAACGACGCGTTTGCTACGCGCTTCAACATGCGCGAGCGCACGCACAAGCTGCTCGACCGCACGGGAGCCTACGGCTACGTCACGTTCATGGGCCGCTCGTCCATTGACGAGGAGCACCCGCACTTCGCGGGCCTGTACAACGGCCACGCGTCGTTCGAGGGCGTTGTGGACGCCGTCGAGAAGAAGAGCGACTTCGTGCTGAACATCGGCGCCCACGTCTCGGACTTCAACTCGGGCTCCATGTCGCGCGACATTCCCGACGAGAAGCTCATCATTGTGCACGCCTTCTACGCCAAGGTCTACGGCAAGAGCTACGAGAACGTGTACTTCGGCCACGTGCTCGACCGCGTGCTCGAGCGCCTGCCCGCGCAGCCTGGCGCGCACGTCGACCAGACGCCGCCGCGCATCATCAAGCCGAACCCGGAGCTGAAGGGCCCCATCACGCAGCTCACGCTGCCGCACGTTCTGTCGCGCTTCCTCAAGCCCAGCGACACGCTCATTGCCGAGACGGGCACGTACCAGTACGGCAGCCGCGCCACGGCGCTGCCCCACGACGCGAAGTACTACGCGCAGTACTACTACTCGTGCATTGGCTTCGCTCTGCCCGCCGCGCTCGGCTCGGCCCTGGGCAAGCGCGTCATTGGCCAGCAGAGCAAGCGCGTGCACCTCGTCGAGGGCGACGGCAGCGCCATGATGACGATCCAGGAGATGGCCACAATGGTGCGCCACAAAGTGCCCATCACGATGTACCTCATTAATAACACGGGCTACTCCATCGAGCGCTGCATTTGGGGTCCCGAGCAGTCGTACAACGACATTCCTGAGGGCTTCAAGTGGACGAAGCTGTTCGAGGCGTTCGGCGCGAAGCCCGAAGACGTGCAGAACTACACCGTGAACACGCTCGAGGAGCTGCTCGAGCTGTCGAACGACAAGTCCTTCACGGAGTCGAACAAGCTGCAGCTCGTCGAGATCATGATGGACAAGTACGACTACCCGCCGGTGCTGCGCCAGAACGTCGTCGTCGGCGCCGCCTGGGGCGCCTACAAGATCGGCGAGTGGCAGCTCAAGGTCGGCCACAAATAAGCAGTCCGCAGTCAAGCAGCAGCTGGCCTAGATATACAAAACGGCTTAGATATACACATATAACACTTGCTCACGACAATTCTACGTTTTGCTTCTTGCGACCTAGATCTTCATGATCTCGCGCGGCTCGAAGTCCGGCGGCGCCAGCGTCACTGTGATGCGGCCGGCTGCGTCGATGGCGGCGCCGCTGCACGACGCCTTCATGTCCGACAGGCAGTGCTGCATGTGCGCGACCTGGTCGGCGGCCACGCCCAGCTCGTCGCGCGGGATCCACACGCACGGGCGGTGCTCGCGGCACTCCGGGTGCTGGAACATCTCGTTCGCAATGTGCTCCTGCTGCGCGGCGTCGAGGCTGCTGAAGTCCGTGGCCAGCGCGTCGAAAATGCCGAGCCATGTGTCCTGCACGGCGGCGCTGGCGCCCGCCTGGATGTCGGGCGTCGCGCAGGCGCTCGCGCCGCGTCGCGACGCTGCCTCGCTCACGAGCGTGCGCTGGCTGTCGCCAGACGCGCGACGGCTGCCTACCTCGTCGCGCCTCGGCTGGCGGGCAAGGCCTAGCTCGCCGCGCAGTACTGAGCGGCTGCTGTGCGCCGTCGGAACGGAGCGCTGGCTCGCGCGCGTGCCCGGCGTCGCATTAGACGGCCGACTAGCCGTTGATCTCTGGGCCTCGAGATCATCGCTCAACACGGGCGCCAGTGGTGTACCGGGCAGGGGCACGCGGTTGTTCATGTCCAAGTAGAGGCGGTGCAGGCGGTGGTGGAAGGCGATTGTGCCAGCGAGCAGCACGGACGTCATGAACGCGAGCAGCAGCTGCCGCGACACGAGCAGCGTGCCGAGCAGCGAGATTTCCTGGCAGTATATGCCGGAAAACAGCTGGAATATCGCGCGCGGATAGTAGTCGCCGTCGGCGATGCAGCGCGGTACGTAGCAGTACAGAATGCGGTACTTGTAGGCGATGAACAGCGCCGCGCAGCCGACGACGGCCGAAACAAGGATGATCGGGTTGATGAGCGAGTACGCAATGGCAATGGCGCCGACGTTCGTGGCCAGCGGGAATATGGAGCCCCAGTACATCATGGAGTAGCGGCACATACTGCGCAGCTTCTGGCGTGGAGTCACGCTAAAGCAGTTATCCCAGAACCGCAGCAGCAGCTGCTGGGTTTGCAGAAGCGCATTCCCGGCCGCCGTGAGTGAGCTGGCAATGAGGTACGACATGAAGAAGGTCGAGGCCTTCGGCAGGCTGCTCGCCAGAGTGATGGCGCCCTCGCTCGTGTTGAGCATGATCTTGACAACCAGGCTGGGCAGGCCCGTCGCAAGCGTCACGATCAGAAAAAGCTGGAAAAAGAGAAACAGAAATAAGTACTTTTGGACATCCATCTCGACGAGCGTGTTGGTCGGGAACCCTTTCATGCGGGCAAGACCGCGGAAGATCGTCGGTACCTGCGCCGTCAGGCCCGACATGAGCAGCGGCGAGACGACGCTCGTCATTAGCTGCGTCACGCGCGGGATCTGGACTATCCACTGGACCTCGGGCATCCACCGCGCCATCATCTCCACCTGCGTAAGGACGCTCACAAACGCTATGGGAAACGCCCATCCCAACACGAACATGTAGTTCAGCGTCACTGCGGCAACCTTGCACGACTGTTCTACCCACGTCGGCGTGCTCAAGCTCGACCAAATTATGTCGGCCGGGTACACGCGGTCGAACACATGTGTGCCGGGCTGGATTCGGGCGCCAGACCCCATCGAGCGTGCAGCGCTGAAGCACGAAAGCTTGCTGTCGAACTCGACAAAGCACGAGTTCACCTTCGGAAACAGATCAATGTTGGACCGCATGTTCATGATCTGAGCGTTTAGGCCGCTCAGCTCGCTCTTCAGAGTAATAAGTGCGTCGCCCTTGTACCCATCTACTAGCGCCCGGTCAGCGGCGCTCAAGTACGTGCGCCACAGGCTGCCCGTAATGTTTTCTATGCCGACCTTGTCGACTTCATCGCTTTCGTCCCGCGGCGCCTTCGCGCCGATGCCCAAGCAAAGCTCGATAAGCCAGAGCTCTTGGCGCTCGAGCTTCTCCAAAACACGCGACTGCTCAGACACGAGCGCGTGCAGCTTTGCGTAGTCACGATTGAACCATATGCGTCTCACTGCTTCGTAGCTGCTGCCGCCGCTGCTGGCGTCGCCCTCGTCGCTGGACTGCGGTGAAAGACCAGCATAGAATGCACGCAGTGAAGCCTCGGACTGCATGAACTCTGGGTGCAGCCCCTTAATGAGCAAAGTCGAAGACGAATGCGGGATACTCTGACTCACAAGATACTCGGCTCTAATGCGGAAATAGGCTAGCAGCTCCCGCTTGAACAAGTAGAGCGATGCCAACACGCTCAACGTGCAGAGCACCAAATGAGCAGTATGCCTTGCCGCGTGGTCCTCGGAAATGTTCGCAATGGAGAGTTTGTCCAGCCCAACGACGCCTTCTTTACTGCTCGTGACGTGAAGCGGCAGCAGAACGGGGACCATTAAGGCAGCCATGCTGCCGCACAAAATCATAACAAACACGAGGTAGCGCAGAAAGAAGTAGGCATCTAGGCCGACCATTTGCGGAATTGAGTCGAGGCTCATTCCGTAGGTAGGCGGAATCCACGCCAGGAACCCGTCCTGCGTGGGCGCGACGCGCAGATGGCTGGCCACAATGAATGTGCGCGGCTCGTAGATGGAACGCATCTTTTTGCGCAGAGCGCAGAAAATAAGTACATAAACTGCGCACAATGCAAGCGAAACCCCAAGAGACGTGAGGAAGTTCCGCAGGGTCATGCCGCGTGTCTTCGCCGACACCGTCTCGCCATTGATGATCAGCTCGACAATCTCCTCTTTCATGACTGGGAATACGGCGCGGCAGTCCGGGAATACACAGCGCGGGGACCGGCACCAAAGGTAACAGGGAGCGCCACTTCTGCCCAACCGGCGCACACTTACCGCATTAGCCGCTTCGACCACCTGCGCATCTCGGACGCCCTAAACAGGCAAAAGGACGTGAAACAGAACCCCAAGAAAAGGGTGAATATAAAATCTGTAGCCAACGCAGTTTAAGTGTAAATTACAGTATGCGGTTCCTTAGTTGCGTCGCACTTAGTGGCAGCCTACTGCTCGGAGGGGCATTTGCTCAAACATACACGCACTGCAACCCGTTGCAAGAAGACTGTGCGCCGAATCCGGCGTTGGGCCGCGCCGTTTATATTGATTTTGCGGCGGACGGCCCGAGCCCGGAAATGAAGCGCAGCGGCAGCGCGACGCTCGTTTACGACGGCGACGAGGGCGCGCAGTTCAGCATTTTGGCGCGCGGACACAATCCGACATTGCAGTCAAAATGGTACATCATGTTCGGCAAAGTCGAGGTGGTCGCGCGCGCGGCACCAGGCAGCGGCATTGTGTCGAGCATAGTTTTGCAGAGCGACGATCTGGACGAGATTGATATGGAGTTCGTTGGAAACGATCCCGCAAGTATGCAGTCAAACTACTTCAGCAAGGGCGACACGTCGACGTATGACCGTGGGCTGTACCACGCCGTGCCAGGTGGCGCAGTGACGTCGGCGTTCCACAAGTACACGATTGAGTGGACGGCCGACTCTGTGAAGTGGTTCATAGACAACCGGCTCGTTCGAACGCTGCACTCAACCGACCGGCCGGATATATTCCCGCAAACGCCCATGGCCGTGCGCTTGGGCGTCTGGCCTGCTGGCGACCCAACGATGAACGAGCACGGCACGGTGCAGTGGGCCGGAGGGCCCGTGAACTTCAACAACGGCCCGTTTGTGTTTGCTGTGAAGTCCGTTTCCGTAGAGGACTATTCTACGGGCACGAACTACGAGTATACGGACCGGTCCGGAACGTGGACGTCCATCAAGGCGCACGACGGCCAAGTGCGCGCCACGGGCCCCGCCTCTAGCCAGCTCCTTTCGACTCTCCTTAAACTTAGCGCCAAGCGGACATAGCTATGTATATGAATGTCGCAGCTTGCTGCGGAACCGCAAGGCTGCGGCCAGCGTGGTACCGTACGTACAGTACAGGGCCTGCATGGCAATGTGGGCCTTCCACAACCCAGCCGTGCCCGCAACGCGCGGCCCGAACCCTGTCAACTTGGGACACCGGGTGTGTATAACCCTTATGTCGCAGCCGAAATATGCGCTTACACTTTCGGCCCATTAAGGGCCACGTGACGGGCCAGTGTCGCCAATGAGGACTAAGCGAAACGCGGACCAGTTTGATCTAGTCCGTTCAAGACAGCCCGCAAGGAAAGCCCACCAAATGGTAAGTGTCGCCAGAGCATTAGCAGGACGCAGACCGAGCAGCATACTAACCCCTCTTTACAGACCTTCGCATCGAACCTTTACAACCTGGTTTTCCGCCGGAACTCTGTGTTCGTGGGCACGATTTTCGTGACGGCGTTCTTCACGGACATTGCATTCAACACGACCGTCGACAAGTACTTCGATAGCCTCAACAAGGGCAAGCAGTGGAAGGATATCCGCGCGCGGTACATCAAGGACGACGAGGGCGACGGCGACGACGACGACGAGTAAACGAGACAGCCTGCTTTGAGCGCATGCGCGCCTGCGAGCCTCGGCCGCGCGCGCTCGAGGGAGCTGAAAAAAAAGTAATACGTATTTACAGTTTGAATCTTTAGACTTGCAATGCCGCGGCGCAGCCTTAGGATTGTACGCTTTGCTCGCGAGCAAGACACCTACAGCGCAAATGCAGGCATATACGGCCAGCAGCAGTTGTCACCGCAATTGGGGAGGTGGGTCAGTGCTACTGCAGGCCCGCATACCGTGTTGTGCCTTTTCGCCTGCGCGCGTGCACGCAAAACGCCGCGCATCGCGGACATGCTCTAATGCGGTAGTCATCAGCAGCAGAGGAATATCGAGAACTAATAACAATCTAAAATGGCTCGCAGCACGGGCTTTCACCCAACTCCTGGCGTCACTCAGCGTTGGAAAAACTCAACTAAGCTCAGTCTTGTCCCTGGCAAACTGCGGCCACTTCGCCCGGCCTTAGTACAGCCATAATCAGCGTGATATTTATGGAAGTAACCTAATTTTATACGACAGAAAAAACGCGGCTCAATGAAAGAGTCAAAGAGTCGCTGCGCAGGACCCTGTGCGGCGCCGCTCTCTCTACGCCGCGAGTCGTACCCTTGCCCCGCGCGGTGAGTTCGCGACACAAGTGAACCACACGCTCCCGTTGCGACCACGCGAGTATCCACGCGCCGGCAGATCCACGGTCCGGCAACCACAATGCCACTGTCCCGCTGCTCGAATTGCAATGACTACGAGACCACGAAGCGGTCTAACTTCTTGCGGCACGTCGAACGGTGCAAGAAGCACAGCCGCGCGAGCGCGTCCCTAGCGGACCCGGCAACGCGTCGCGATGAGCCTGCGCCCGCAGCCGCGCCGCCCTCGCCAGCCGCAGTGCCCTCGCTGGCCGCAGTGCCCTTGCTGGCCGAGCCGCCTCGGCGCGGTCATGAGTCGCGCAGTCCTGAGGTGCCGTCGCCGGGCCCGGCCGTGCAGCTCACGCGCTTTGACGCCATGCTCGAGCAGGCGGCGCCGAGCGACAGCGAGGACGCTGCGTGGCAGCCAGACGTGCCTGCGGTGGCTGGGCGCAAGCGGCGGCTCTACAGCGAGCAGCGCGACGCGTTTGAGGCAACGCTCGTCAGCACCCCGCTGCACAAGGCGCCGCGCGCGCGCGCGGCACCGTCGAGCCGCTACCACGAGCCGCTCACCATTGGCGAGCGCGACTTCCTGCTCACGCGCATCGACGAGCTCGAGCGCACGGTCATGAAGCTGCAGCACGCCGTGTGCGTCATGGACTCGCGCATGCAGCAGTTCCGCATGGCTACGTCGTCGTGGCAGCCCGTCACGTCCAGCGACTAGCTATTTATTTATTTGTGTTTATTTGTGTTTATTTATAGTATTTAATACTTTCCTGAGCGGCGTCGGCGCGCGCGCGCAGCAGTAGCACACACTCGCGCACGCCGCGCGCATTATAGACAGACCTGAACTACGCACCACAGAGTCGGCGTCCTACATTGGCATGATGTGCACTGCTGCACGCCGGCAGCCAGCGCCGCGCGCAGCGCTTTTTGTGGTAGTGGCGCCGGTGGCACTCGGCGTGTGTATGTGTCAGCCACGGGACCCAGCCCTGCCTCGACCTTCGCGCTAGAGAGGCGTTCACCGCGACCGATCCGGCCCTCATCCCCGCGCGCGAATTGTGATGCAAGTCCCCCCCGATGAGCTGCGCCTAAAACAGTACCTGCTGCAGCTGCCGCAGGCTTTCGAGTTCAAGCACGAGCGCATCGCGGACATGCGCCGCGACCTGCGCGTGCAGCTGCTGCGCGAGCTCTGTGGCGCGCACGCGCCGATGCTGTTTGGCAACGAGGCCGTCGAGGCGCGGGCGTTTCTGCCGCCCCGCGACTGGCTGCCCGCGCCGGACCGCGGCGGACACTCGCACCACGGGCGGCCGTGCGCGCTGAAGCTCGGCCGCGGCGAGCCGACGCACCGCTGCCTGACGTGCGGGCTCGACGACACGTGTGTGCTGTGCAAGTACTGTTACAACCCGGCCGACCACGAGGGCCACAACGTGTTTGTGAAGATCAGCAGCCGCGACGACGGCGGCATCTGCGACTGCGGCGACCACGAGGCGTGGACGCGCGAGGTGCACTGTCTTGCCGACCAGGGCCCCGCGCGCCGCGCGCCGTTGCCGGCCGGCCTCGTGCATGCGGCGCGGCGCGTGCTCGGCGTAGCCCTCGACTTTGTTGTCGACGTGCTCTCGGGCGCGTCCTTAGCCGCGCAGAACGCCGAGGGCGAGGACCAGATCGAGCGCGTCGCCAAGGCGGCGCGCCTCAACGCGGCCGCCTACGGCTGTGCCGAGGACCTGCCTGCGGGCGTGCGCTGGTGCCTGCTGCTGTGGGACGACGACAAGCGCTCGGCCACAGACCTGCGCGGGAACGTGCAGCTCGCGACGGAGCGCAGCGAGGAGTTTGTGCGCATGATTCTGCACCAGGTGCAGGCCGTCGGCCGCGCCACGATCGGCGTCTCGCACGAGTTCCCCGAGCTCACGAACATCCGCTCGCGCATCAAGCACTTCCCCACGTCCGTGCGCTCGATCCGCGACGTCATGCGCGAGGAAATGGTCGCCGAGATCCTGCAGGTCGCGCTCGACCTCACAAAGTGCCGCGTCGACGGCGCCGATGCTGGCGACCTCACAAAGCTCGTGGGCGAGGCCCTGCTCGCCGACTGGCGGCCGGGCGTCTACGCGCGCGACCCGGCCCTCGCGTTCGAGGCGGCACCAACCACGCATACGGAGGTCTGGTCTCTCAGCGACCTCGTGGGCCTGCATATCCCGACGACCGCCGACCGCGAGGCCGTTATGGCGCTCATCGACGGCTACGAGAGCAGCGAGGACACGATGGCAGACGACCCGGCGCTGGCGGCCGGCGACGACGCCGCGGCGGGGCCCGTGAACCTGTACGGCCGGCTCGCGCGCCAGCTCGGACAGACGCTCGACACGGGCACGACGCCGGACTGGCCGCTCGACACGCGCCCGTCGCGCGTGAAGCATCTCATCTTCTACGACATCCGCCTCTTCAAGGCGCTGCGCCAGACGCTAACGGACCTCTACGTTGCCGCGCTCATGTCCGACCCTGAGCTCAAAATGGGCCTCGCCCGCGTGTACGCAGACCTCTACCCTTTGCTCGTCGAGCAGTACATGAACATCGACCGCGAGCCGGACCTCAACGTCATCACCGTGCTGTCGACGCAGCTCTTCACCACGCCGTCCGTCGCCACCAATCTCATGCAGACGGACGCCTTCTACGTCTACTGCATGACGCTGCGCGACTTGCTAACGAAGAAGGGCATGCTCGAGCCCGTCATGTTCCGCAACCGCCGCGTCGGCCAGGTCTTCCACGAGCTCGGCTACCTTCTGTGGCGCAACACGAACAAGGAATCCGTGGGCGGCAACCCCGTGCGCATCGCGCAGGTCGCGAGCTTCCTGGCGCTGTTCCAGGCCATGGCGCCGATGAAGCGCGAGGTCGTGAAGCACGTCGAGTACGAGAACGAGCGCTGGATATACTGCTTCTTGAACGCGCCGTTCGTATTCCAGCTCGCGCGCAGCGCCGCGAGCGGCGTCCAGGAGTGCGCCACGCCGCCCACGGAGGGCATCCGCACCGTGGCGGCCGCCCTCACGGCCTGGGAGCGCGCGCTGCAGATGGAGGTCGCCGCCGCCGCGGGCGTGCCGGGGCCAGTGCGCATCGTCGTCGAGCGCGACCCCATCGCCATGCTCCACAGCGTGCACGCATACCTGTCGTGGCTCATCGAGTATGCGCGGTTCGAGAGTGTGCCTAGCCTGCAGTATGCACTCGGCATCGACAATGCGCACTCGCTTGCCCTGTTCCACGTCCCCATCCGCACGCTTGCCTTGCTGGCGCAGATCTCCGTCGGGCTTTGGGTGCGCAACGGCTACCCCATGCGCGCGCAGCTGCAGTTTTACCGCGAGGCGGCGCTGCGCGACCTCGCCTACGCGCGCGACGTCTTCCTCACGCAGGTCGCGCTGTGTGTGCTCAGCCCGAACACGGTCTTTAAGGAGCTGCTGCACCGGTTCGGCATTGGCGACTGGCCCGTCGACACGCTCGGCGACGAGCATCAGAAGGTGTATCTGCTCGAGGAGTTTCTGCATTGCTGCACGGCCCTGTTGTGCGACCGCCTGCGCCTGCAGGGGCTGACGGGGAATGAGCTGAAGCGCGCCATGCTGCAGCGCGAGGTCATTCAGGTGCTCGGCTTTGGCGCTATGCCGTACTCGGAGATCACGAAGCTCGTGCCTGAGAACATGGTCGTCGACGAGCTGTTCGACATGATTCTGGCCGAGTGCGCCGACTTCACGCCGCCGCGCGGCCCGCGCGGCGTCGGCATGTACTCGCTCAAGAGCGAGCTGTTCGAGCACTTCGATCCGCAGTACACGTACTTCGCGCTGGCGCGCACGGAAGAGGCCGAGCGCGTCATGCAGGTGCGCAAGGGCCACGCGAACCACACGGCGCCGCTGCTGCCGCTCAAGGGTCCCTGGTCGCGCCTCGGCTTGTTCACCTTGTCGACGGCGTTTGCGACCTTTATCTACACGGTCGTGACGCGCGTGCCGCAGCTCGACCTGGCGCAGGCCGAGCAGGCGCTGGGCCGCATTTTGTACCTGCTCATTGTGGCTGCCAAGCACGACGCAATGCGCGAGGACGAGCCGCGCGAGACGGCGGAGCAGTGCTACGCGTCGTTCCCGCAGCTCGTGACGGCAGACCAGCAGGGCTCGTCGATTGCGCAGAGGCTGCTGGATATCTACAGCCAGTCCGAGCTGCGCGTGCAGCACCCGCGCATCAAGCACTTGTTCGACCTGCTGCACGCCGCCGACCCTAGCATTGCGCCCATCATCCCGAACTTCGTGGAGAGCCACACGGCGGCTGAGGAGCAGACGCGCCGCAAGGAGAAGGGCCGGGCCATGCAGAAAAAGGTGCTCGAGGAGTTCTCGCGCCAGCAGGAGGAGTTCATGCAGCACCAGGGCGCATGTTCGCCCATGGCCGACGAGGACGAGGGCTCGGATATGGAAACGAGCACCGAGGGCTACGTGTTTCCAAAGCAGTGCGTTTTGTGCCGCATCCCGGACGACGCGAAGTCCATCTTCGGCATCATGACCTACACTTCGCAGACGTGCGTGCAGCGCGACGTTCCCCTCGACAACGCGTACTGGGTAGGCCAGGCGTACGCGGAGAACCCGTCGCTCGATATTGAGCACCCGCTGCCGACGCCGGCGCCGGAGACGTCCGAGGGCCTCATGTGGGGCCCGGCGTTCCCGATCGAGCACACACACAAGACGACCGTCGTGCAGGGCTGCGGGCACGGTGTGCACTTCCGCTGCTACGAGCAGTTCATGGAGCAGCAGCAGAACCAGCGGTCGACGCTGCGGTTCTTGCCCGAGAACCTGAAGAAGCGCGAGTTCCTGTGCCCCCTTTGCCGAGGCCTGAACAACTGCTTCATGCCCGTGCTGTGGAACACGAACGGGCTCGATGCCGAGACGTTTCTGGCCGAGGCGGACGATGCGCTCGACAACATGAAGAGCGCGTTCGACGCGAGCCCGCGATCCGAGAATCTGCGCGCCGTCGTGGCCAGCGGTTTGTCGACGCTGAGCGACCGCTTTTTGTACGCCATTGAGCACCAGGACTTCAGCGAGCCGCTGGCCAATCGCGTGCGCGTCGTGCTGCTGCAGCAGATGCTGAAGATCAAGGAAGTGTGCACGAACGACTCGGACGAGGTGTACGGGCTACGCACCGTCTACCGCAGCCTGTTCGCGACGGTGGCGCAGGCGGAGATCGGCCTGCGTGGGCAGAAGCATAGCAGCGTGTTTGGCGGGCTCGTGATCGACCAGCTGCCGACGCGCACGACGCAGTTCTTGCGCGTGTTTGCCAAGTACGTGTGCACGCTTACAGGGTTCATTATGTTCAGCAGCATGCAGCTGCAGGCGGAGCCTGTCGAGCTCGGGTTGTGTCCCATCAGCGCCCACTCGGACCCGAACAAGATCGTGGAGCTGTTTGTGTTTGGCGCGCCCGTGTACGGCCTGCAGCCGATCACGGTGCTGCGGGCCGGGCTCGTGAGCCGGTTCATTGGCGCGCTCACGTCGGCGCACAAGCTGAACGTGTCGCAAGTGCCGAAGGACCTGCCGCCCATCGACGCCGAGCTCGCGCACGAGATCTCGAAGTGGACGAACTGCGACCCGCGGTTTGTGTACTGCGTGCTGCGGTACCAGGCGACGATCACGCTGCGGCGCCTGGCCATTCTCGTGTTTGCCATGTGCGGGCGCTACGACCCCGACGACTACGCCGGCATGATGCATCTGCCCGAGCACGACCGGCTCATGGCGTACCTGCAGCTGCCGCCGCTCGAGACGTTTTTGAAGAACTTTGGCCGCGAGACGCCCGAGGGCTATGCGGCGCGGCGCCTTGCCATGGAGGGCTACGCGAACCAGCAGCTCATGTGGCCGCTCGAGTACCCCGGCGTCTACCGCATGCTGCGCCTGCCGAACCGGCTCGACGCCATGTTCCATGTGCGCGGCAAGGCCGTGCCCATGGACCCGGCGCTGTGTCTGTTCTGCGGACATATGTGCTCGATCCAGGACACGGACGACGGCGCCGGCATCGGCCCCTGCAACGAGCACGTTGCCGTCTGCGTTGGCTCCGAGGGAATGTTCCTGCTGCCGCGGCGCAACTACGTGCTCCTGCTGCTGCCGGATGGGCGCGGCACGTTCATCCCTGCGCCGTACCTCGATCTGCACGGCGAGCAGGACGAGAACATGCGCCGCGGCCGGCCGCACTACTTGCAGCCGCTGCGCTACGACGCAATGGCGCGGGAGATCTGGCTGCAGAACGGCCTGCCGAGCACAATTGCGCGGCGTCTCGACCTGAACCAAGACCCGGGCGGGTGGGAGACACTGTGAGTACATATTACTTTTTTTTTTTTAGAGTAAATTCAGCCGCCGAAAACAATTTTATTTTGGCCAGAGCGAGCCGTTCGCAATTAGCCGCTCACAAGCCATGCACACGCAATTTCATTGCGCCTGGCTCGTTATTAGCGGGCGCTGCAGCTGAGTGAACATGTGCAAGTTAGCGGCTCGTCTACTTTAGCGGTTTTTACAGACTTATGATTCAGAGGCGATTGTCCGCTTGATGAACCGGACTACTCTATCTTGAGGCCCGCAGCCGCCTGCTCGGCATCCTGCGGCTTGGCGTCCTTCTTTTTGTCCTCCTTCGGCTTGTAGTGCGTGCCGATCTTCTTTACCTTTACCTTCTTCTTCTTACCATCGTCCTCGGGCGGGTACGCCTTCGCCTCGATCTCGGCGAACTCCTTGTCGTTGAGAAGGATGTCGCGGATGGGCGCGAGAATCTCGTTGATGGCGTCGACGATGCCGATCTTCAGGTCGGCCGGGCTGAGCTTTTCGCTCGCGTAGTCGGCCTTCACGTCGGCGACGCTCGTGTACGAGATGGGCCCACCCCACTTCTCGTCGCGGTTGATAAAGAACGGGACCTGCTTACCCTTGATATCGGCGATGGGGAAAACAACGTACTCGAGGAAGCCGATGAGGCCGTTGCCCTCTACCTCGCCCGGCGCGGCATACGCCTTCGCGATCTTCTTTTTGACAGCGGCCGGCTCCTCGCAGAGGTCAATCTTCGAGTTCGCATCGCTGGCGCTCATCTTGCCCGTCTGTGTAAGGCCCGGGACCATGGGGTTCATGAGATGCGCACGCTTGTTGTAGCCGAGCGACGGCAGGTACTCCTCGGCGAGCACGAAGATCTTGCGCTGGTCGACGCCGCCGAACTGCGCGTCCACGCGCAGGTACTGCTCATCGAGCGCCTGCATGAGGGGATAAATAAGGCCGCTGAGGAGCGGGTTGTCCGTCTGCTTCACGACCTCGGCGCCGGCGCGGCGCGCGTCGTTCTGCGACACGAGGTTGCTCATCTTGAAGATGTCCATTGTATAGTCGGCCTCGAGCTGGTACGACTTGCCGACGACGAAGTGCAGCTGGTCGACGCTCACGCCAATGGCCGTGAGCATGGCCTTTACTGTGCGCTCGTAGTACTTCACGCGCCACTCGAGCACGTCGAGCGGCGCCTTCATGTTGTCGAGGTACGCGTGCAGGTCGGCGAGCAGGACCGTGACGGAGCAGCCCGCCTTCAAGAAGTCGGCGATCTTCGTCATGGGCACGAGGTAGCCACAGTGCGTCTTGCCCGTCGGCGCGGTGCCCCAGTAGATGCGCGGCTGGCGGCCCTCCTCGAAGGCCTTCTCGAGAATGGGCTTGTTCAGCACCTCCTGCAGGTTGCGGCCAATCAGGTCCATCTGCGCCTGCCACGGCTTGGCGGCGTCGTCTGCGGGCAGCGTCGAGCCCGACATTTGTGTCAAACGGTGGTGTGTGCAGAGAGAGTTGAGTGACTGAATATTTGTAATCGCGTCGAGTCTATGTGACGGCGGCAGCCCGCGAAGGGCTCGCGCAGCAGCATCAGGAATGCAGCCGCAAGGCAGACAGCTCGAACTTGGGGCTATCAGGACAAATACATGTTAATACATGTTATTACAGGTTAATTAGGGGGGCAGAAAGTGCCCACTTTTTACGAAGGACAGCCCAAGCACATGCACGTTAATTATGACGAACCCTGCTCCAGTTGCACCCTAAAAGTGCAGAACCATGCGTCTCAGTGCAGCAACTCCAACGCAACTCAGTACGCAGCTCGGCGGCTGCATTAGTGACGGTGCGCACTGAGCGGTTCACTAAGGAGCGCTCATAAACGGTCGACGTTGACGGTGCTCATGGCGGTAGGGTACCCCACGGGCCGCATCAGGTGACTAGCAGCCCTTGGGAGCAGGCGGGCGAGTCTGGTCTGTCTCCGCACCTGGTTCGAAGTAGGCCATGTCGGACGCGGAACACGTTGAGCACTGGGACGCGGGCTCGCCGCGCGCGTACCCGCCGTCCCCTATAAACAATCAAGGGGCCTTCGACGATGCACGCCGCGGGGCTGCTGGTGGGAGTGACGTGGAGCACTCCGAGCACGCGGCGCACGCGGAGCACGCGGAGCGCTCCGCACACGCCGAGCACAGTGAGCACGCCGCTCACAGCGAGCACTCGGAGCATGCCGAGCATTCGGAACACGCCGAACATTCGGAACACGCCGAGCATGCTGAGCACGCCGAGAACGCTGACCTCGAGAGCCAGTCGTCGCGGCCGTCGCTAAGCCGCCGTAGCACGATGATGCTTCGCGAGGACGAGCTGCCGGCCGTAAACCACCAGGAGCCCGAGGAGGGTCCGCTGAGCCGCGCGCGCGAGGGCGACCAAGTGGATCTTGACCACAGCAGCGGCGAGCCGCGCGACGGGCTCGTGGAGACGGTAATAGAGTGGAAGCAAGGCGGCCAGAGCGTGTTTGTGACGGGCAGCTTCACTGGGTGGCGGCAGATGATCCCGCTGCGGCGGTTCGACGATAACGTCTTTGCCGTTGTGCTGAAGCTGACGCCCGGCACGCACCGCCTGCGCTTCGTTGTGGATGGCGAGCTGCGGTGCTCGGACGACATGAACACGGCGACGGACTCGATGGGAAACCTCGTGAACTACATGGAGGTCGAGCCGAGCTCGCCGAGTGACTACGACGAGTTTGCTGCCGAGGACGGCGCGCAGCCCGAGCACGAGTACACGCGCGTGATTCCCGAGATCTTCGCCGACCCCGAGGCGCTGGACCGCTACTCGTCGATTGAGTTCACGCCGCCGCCGCAGCTGCCGCCGCATCTTGACGGCGTCATTCTGAACACGAACTGGAGCGATAAGGACAACAACTCCGTGCTGCCCATCCCGAACCACGTCGTGCTGAACCACCTCGCCACGACGTCCATCAAGCACAACGTGCTTGCCGTGGCGTCTGTCTCGCGGTACCACGCAAAGTACGTGACGCAGATCCTGTACAGCCCCATTGAGGGCATATAGCTGCATTATTTATACATCAAAACGACTCCACGCGAGGCCCGGCTACTGCCGCCTCGTGAGCCCGCTATTCTGTTGTGCCGTCGAGCGCGGTGGCCCAGCGGGCGCCGCGTGAAATCTGCTTTTGCAGAATCGCTATTGGCGCTGCACTATTATAAACTAAACTAAGGAAGGCGACTACGACGGCAGCGATTGGCGAGCAGCTCGTAGCCATCGTACATAGCTAGGTTTGCGGCACGCCGCTGTTCGTTTAGTTTAGGCTTTGCCGACTAAGAATGTGTGTTTCATACTAACTCAGCTCTTATTACGCGCGCTCGCGCGGCCGCGGCCCGCCGAATTAAGCTCCAAGCCCGCTGCGAGCCGCCATTTTTACGCCGCCGCCCGTGCGTGGCCGTGCAGCGCAGATCGCGCCGATGTGGCGCGCTGCGGCGCGGTCTGCTGTCAGGCTGTTTACGGCCGCGACACGCAGGCCGGGCTCGGCTCCCCTGGCGCGCGCCACGCGATCAGGCGGGCCCACACGTGATGCGGTGCCCACAACCCCAAACCCGCGCAGGCCAGAGGCTCACTGCCCACACGCGTCAACTCCCATAGGGTCTCAGCGCCATATCTAGCGTGTAGCGAGATGCCCAAGGAGCGCAGCAGAGCGGCTGAGAAAGACGGCTGGCTGTGCCTTCAGGGCTCTCAGCCTCCGGGGTCTGCCAAGCTCGTGCGCGCTGTCCTTACGGACGCCTCCCTCAGCATCTACGCCGGGCCGGCTGC